>OMKL01052300.1:0-41371 GCA_900302295.1 Parasudis fraserbrunneri | reverse complement strand
GGAGGTGGACAGAAGAAGAGGAACAACTCCTATTCTATCTCTTAAACAAGCCCAAACCCCTTTGAATTCTTTAGGGAGCAGAAAATGCAAGCAATTATGTTGTGTACTGCATCCGGTCCTTAAAAAAAAAATTAAAAAAAATGTTTTCATTAAAAACCCCTGGTTTGTGCAATTGCGCATTAGTGAAAACGGACTGTGTGAACAGTTTAGAATCCACACACTGCCCCCTGTCCCTCCTGGCAAGGATTGTCCTCTGAATAGTACAATGGGACTTAATTACAGGTCAATGGTATGTCTCAGGAAGATAGAGGGAGCTCTGTTTCCCTTCCAAATACAGTACAATGCCATCTTCCCAAGGGTAGGGTGGGGTAACAAGAGCTCCACACAAAAAGGTGGTGATAGGCTGAACCTGAGAATGGTACAACAAGGTGATCCAAAGAGAGAGAGAGAGAGAGAGAGAGAGAGAGAGAATGGGTGTCACAGAGAGAGGGGGAGAGAGAGAGAGAGGAAGAGGGATAAGGAAGGACTACATTAAATCTCCAAGGTTTTCCTCGATTTCTTCCTCCATTCTAACTTTCTCTGGGAGAGACAAGGAAAAGGACACAGAAAAACTTTTGGGGAAATCTTGAAGTTGCTAGGGAGAAATATCACATCTTACTCAACACAAAGAATTCCATGAAGTCAGCTACTGTTAGGTGTATGTAGGTACTGCATAGCCTAACGCCACCTGCAGGGGCTTTCGAGTACGAGTTCAAGAACAGCATGTTCATGGTTCAGTATCACCGTTGTTCGCATAATGAACACAGGCAACAAGTCTTAAAGGAATAGATTTACAACAAAATTACTATTTGAAAAGTATCCGAGTACTGTTTATTTTTGTCTTTAAACATTTAGACTGTAGGGTCTCTACACATTTTCCATTTTAAAATTCCAATATTTCCAGACTTTTGTGTTAGACCTTGCATATTTATCACTCATTGTTTTACACTTTTGAAAATAGATTAATATGTATGTGATTTAATTCCAGGCTTTTTACTGACTTTCCTGTGATTTTCCATACCACCTGAAAATCTTAAAATAATTTCCCATACTTTCCAGACAGTAGAAGAACCTTTGGGGGAGATATGAGATGAGGGTACTATAAACACTTTGGGTTCCCATGAATTTGGTTACACAGAGACACAGTATTGAGGAAATCAACAGGTGGGCAGATAAAGAGAATGAGATTGTGACCACACTGACAACTTGCTCCCCTAGACAATGGCACAAAAGTTGAACACATGAAACTTACAATAAGAAGGCTTGCAGTATTCACTGATTTTGGTGTTAAGATACATCCCAACACTGAGAAGGTCAGATACTGAAATTAAATACTCTATAGGTCACAACCAGTCAGAGTTTATACAACAGTGCCCTCTAGTGGTGTAAAGGACAAAGCGCTTCTCATATTTTAGTTGCGTGTAAGCATACTTATGCCTATGTTGTTACCCTTATATTGGACATGTTTTAAGCATGTGCTTTAATATAATTGTTTGGAATAATAAGAATAAAAATTATTTTATAATACCATTAACAGATAGGATAGCAAGGCCTAAAAATCTATTTAACCGTAAAATGGAAATTATTTATGGGTAGATATAATGCTCTGAGAACTTTTACCTTGTCTAACTTGTGTGTTTGGCTTGGGAGATAAACAGGTGCCTATACAGCTTTGCAATGGGGCTGTAACATAATTTAATTTTCATTTATTGTTTTGACTGCACTTTGTTCACTGTTGGGGCCTGAGGGAGCAGGGGACAAAGTTCACAGGGAGCCTGTAAGGAGGAGGGGGTGAAGGGGAGGAAGGTAAAAAAAAAAAAAAAAAATGACCTTTGAAAGCAAAACAGCAGGTGGAGAGCTAAAACCAGACAGCTCAGAACACAACGAGAGGAAAGTCAAACAGGGAAAATGAAAACATAGCTACCATCTCTATTCTTGAGCTGAAGAGGGACAGCAAATACGACGAGGCCATATGCTGAGTGTACGGCTGCAATTTGTGTGTGTGTGGTAACGCGCATGAGAGGCTGTGTATGTTTGTTTGCACGGCGGTAGCGAGGTAAGAGTTGGGCATCCGTGTAATGGAGGGAGAGGAGAGGAGCAGGGGAGCCAAGGCCAGGCCGTCAGGTCGCCTGTCTGCTCTCCAGGAGCAGCTAATCTGGGCCCTACTGGGCTCCGGACTGTCACGGGACGTCCTGGTCCAGGCCATAGGGGAACTGGAGCGAGAGAGGACTGGTCCCGGGGCAGAGAAGGGGGAGAGGGGGGATGGAGAGAGCTCCGAGGAGGGGGAGATGGATTTTCCACCACCCATTTTCCGGGAGCTCGAGAGGCTTCCACCAGAGGAGGCAGCGAGGCAGAGGGCTGAAGTCGACCAGCTGCTGCAGTAAGTAGATCCCATACCGTATAGCAGTGGTTCTCATCAAGGACCACAAAATTGATATATAATGGGCCATGGACCCCTTTTTGATAAGGTTTTTGTCCCAGGGACCCCCATATAAGAAGATCTACCGGTATATTGTTTGTTAGATATGATTTAGTCCAGAATTCAACAACTGTTTATTCTGTAGGTGGGGAGAGAGTGAAACCTGAAATAAGAGTCATCATCCATTCTCTCACTGTGCTAACTTCTAGTGAATAAACTATCAGTGAAATTCAACTATTCCCCATTTTGCTGAGGAACCCCTGGAGCCCTTTCTTCACTGTTGTATATCTACAGTGGAGATTCCCCACTCTTCCATAAACTTTTTGTCATGAGTGACTTAACCATAACCTTTCACTATTCTCTCAGAGCAGTGTTCCCTCTAGTAGGAATGTACCATGAAAGAATTCTGTGTATCCTTTGAAAAAACCTTAACCAGACAGTCATCACTCGTCCAACTTCCCTCGCTCTCCTATCTGCTTTCTCCTGCCACCAGCACCAAAACCTAAGCACTAAAAGAGTTGAAACAGCATTTTGTTTACCTGATAACATCCTTTTTCTACTCCTTTAATCTTGGTACTTCTCAAGCTTGGTGTCCCCTCTCTGTTCTCTCTCTCCCTCTCTCTGATCTCTCCTGGCTCCTGAGGTGAATTTAAAGGAGAGTTCCTCCTTTCCTAGTTACTAATTACCCACCCCATCATTATTCTCTGGCCATTTCTTAATAAATGAGCAACATGCTTGGGTTAAGATTAATAGAGCTGGGCCGGCCGAGGGAGGCTGTGTTTACATAAGGCACAAGTTATTTTTTCTCATACTAATACATTGAATATTTTATAATACCAGTATTTGGAAATGGCAACAGATCACTTTCATGACATTATATCAAATAAAGTCAAAAGATTGATATGGATCTGGAAGTAAAATGAATAAATAAATACATAAAGTTCTCTTTGAACAACCTGAAACACAGATTTCAACAAAACATTAGCGTTTTGTCTGTCCTGAATTTTGACGTTTTGTATATTTAGCTTACTCCTGAAATGTGAGTTATAAAGTAACAATTGAAGCCTCATAAATTGTTCAGTGTTTTTTTATTATTCTCCAGTGACCTAAGAGAGGTGGACTTTGCCCTGTTGCGTTTCCTCTTATCTCTCTCAGTCAATAATAAGCCTCTCCATTTCCCTCTCCTGCAAGCCATGTTTTGTCTTTGTGTGTACATGTGTACATGTTGCCATGCATAATGTAATTCATACCTATATGCTCATGCCTGTGTGTTTGTGTATCTGTGTACCATCTGTGACAGAGAGGACCCTTGGCGTGTTGCAAAGCTGGTGAAAAGCTACATGCAGCAGCACAACCTCCCCCAGCGAGAGGTGGTAGAGTCCACAGGTCTAAACCAGTCCCATCTCTCCCAGCACCTCAATAAGGGCACGCCCATGAAGAACCAGAAACGGGCTGCTCTGTACAGCTGGTATGTCAGGAAGCAGTGTGAGATCAGCCAGCGTGAGTATTCAGTCTGCTGTGGGACCGCTAACACTGCCGGGAGTCGTGTTCTCATTCAGACACTTGGTTAAGAGTAGGATGAAAACCTTTGAAGACAATATGACCTAATAACCTTCACTGGCCGTCCCATTCAGAGTTCACCAATGCCAGACACGGTCTCACATCTGCCGAGGAGCAAGGAGAGGAGGTCAGGAAGGGACGCAGGAACAGGTTCAAATGGGGCCCTGCGTCCCAGCAGATCCTCTTCCATGCCTACGAACGTCAAAAGAACCCCAGCAAGGAAGAGAGAGAGGGGTTAGTGGAGGAGTGTAACAGGTGAGATACAGAGATGATAAGAAGACACACACACACAAAAGAAACCCTCCTAACTATACTGCCCTCACCTGCAAAGGCAAACAACAGTAACTGCACAAACTAGTGACACTGAGAAAAATGACGTCAGCTTTATTTCAAGTCAAGTTTATTTCCTGTCCTGCCAAAGGTATTGTTGGTATAATAGTACATAGAATTATGAATTATTAGCACATTATAGATTATCTACTTTTGTACCAACAATACCTTTGGTGGTATAAAAGATTTAATTTTACTGCCGTTTGCCTGTGTAGGGCAATATTTTCAAGATATTTACATTTCAAATGTATTTTACGGTTTGATTGTAGCTTTGTCGACTTTCATTTCCCATCCTGCAGCAGTTTAAAACCCTATACTATGTTGTGCTCTTCCTCCCTCAGGGCTGAGTGTCTACAGAGGGGAGTGTCTCCATCCCAGCTAGCTGGCCTGGGCTCTAACCTTGTCACAGAGGTCAGGGTGTATAACTGGTTCGCCAACCGTCGCAAAGAGGAGGCCTTCCGCCATAAGCTTGCTCTTGATACGCCTTTTACCAGTCAATCAGCAAGCTCCTCTAACCACAACCTCGCGACAAGCCCTGGGCAAGGTAGAATCCCCCCCCCCCCAAAAAAAAACAGCACCAATGCAGAACTGGATCAACACTCATTCAGAATAAGAACACGAGGTTGGGGCCTGATCACGACTCTGCACAATCTCTTCTTTTTTAGGTATGAAGTATAGCCAGCAAATTCAGTGTGACAATCTAGCCAGGAGTAATGGTGGGGACAGGAGCTTGGGGGGACGCCTGGTGGCCAGTCCTGTCCAATTGGAGCCCAGCCACACACTCCTGGAGACGCATCATTCTAAACCAGTGAGAACACCTATCTTGGTTATTAGCCATCTCAGACTAGTATTATGTAGAAATGCCACTACTCATCATCATCATCATGTTTTCCTCTGGTCCCAGGTATCTGGTGGTGGCCCCCTGCCCCCAGTAAGCACTCTGACCTCACTACACAATCTGTCTGCATCACCTGTTCCTCCCCAGGGGCTCATAATGGCCTCCCTACCCAGCGTCATGAGTCTAGGAGAGTCCTCTCTTCTCATAGGTAACCTTTCCTATCCTACTGACAGCTGTCTCCATCTGACCACCATTTTCTCTTCTTTAACGAGTGACATACTTTTTGATAGAATGTTGTCTTTTCCTGTTGTTTTTGTTGCTGGCTCACAGGTCTGGCCTCCACTCAACCTCAGACATTACCTGTCATCAACAACGTAGGGGGCGGGTTCACCACTCTTCAACCAATCTCATTCCAGCAGCAGCTTCACACCTCCCCTCAACAGCCAATTGCACAGCAGTTCCCAGGTCACATGGGCCACAGTCCATTCATGGCAACCATGGCACCGCTCCCATGCCACAGTAAGGTTGGACTAGTCAAATGCCCAAATGTTTATTTTACCAGGCCAGATTTGGCAAGATAAGATATACTCTTTTACTCCCCATTACAGTGTACAGCAAGTCTGACATGGCCCAATGCCCATCATCCAACCTACTGTCCCAAGCCATGGTCATTGCTGATAGTAGTAGCCTTGGAACCCTGACCAGCCTTGCTGCAGTAAGACAGGTATGGAGGGGAGATGAGGTGGGGTTGGGGGGGCAAGCTAAAGAGAGGATGCATTTAGCACCTACAAACTGAGGTTCTATGAAAAAAAATCCCAAAGAACCACTTTTTATTGCTGATGGACGCCTTTCAGAAACCTATTATTTTCTTGTGATATGATCATTCTGCATTAGAATGTATTGCAAATCACATTGACAATATTGTTTTAGTGGCAATATAGCATTTCTGAATTGAACTGAGAGGAGAATGGTAAATTAAATACAAAAATACATAGGATTTTTTTAGAATCACAATATTAAAACTAATCTGGGAAAATATTCTGTCTGATGCCACCTGTGACTTTTGTGTTGGTTAGATTCTAACCTCAGATCCAGACGACCACAGAGACCCACCCATTCAGGAAGACTCCCTGCTGCAGTCCCCCACACCTGTGCCAGGTATACAGGCTACAGCACCACACCTCCTGACCGACATTCTACTGTTAAGTTAAGGAACATTTTGTGCGACACTTTCTTCTGTTCTTTACAGTTTCATCTGAGAACCTAGAGCTATACTCAGCATCTCAGACCACTGAGAGTCATCAATCTCACCTCCTCTCACCTTCGCCGACGGACATCAACTCCTACATTCCCACGCAGATGGTCTCCACCGCACAGTAGTGCTCGAGTAATAAACTGTGACCACCATGGGAAGTGACGATGGGGGAGGTGGATCAAATACATTGTGGACTCTTCAAGAGGTGCATGCATTCTCTTAATGGGATGGACATCTACCTCTGTTGTAAATCTCCAGAAACGCAGTGGACATTTGCAAAGATCTCTGGACACTCTCAAAGATCGCTGGACTCACTGACTCAAAAGGATTCTGTCTCGACATTTCAAAGAACCTTCAACTGAGACTCATTATCATTTGAACCGCATATGAACAAGGACCTGTGTTGGAGTAGACCTACTTTTGCTATTAGTACTGGAGAGAAAGAAAAAAAGAAATCAATTGTGAATCAATAGCAAAATGTATTTTTATTAAAAAATAATTTTGTAATGTATATTCATAAATTGTACATGTATCACAAACTTGGTGTAAACTGCTTCTTTACAAAATAGAGGGGCATCCTCAACCTTAACTTATTTCACATGGAAGATCATACTATTAAGCACAATGCGACACTTGATTCAAATAGGGTGGTAGTCAAATGGTCACTGCAGTATCTAGACAAAATAAACACTTAAAGGTATAAGGCCAGCGTAATTTTATTTTTTTCTTATATTCAACATAGCCTATGAAATTTCTTCTACTCTTAATACTCTTCCTACTCTCTCCTACCCTTAGGAGCTCTCAACCAGGAAGCCATATGTTCCCACTGTATGCTAAAATCATTTAATACAGCTCGTAAAACTTTCCAGTTTTAAATATCATATTCTATTATCATGAAAAACATGGGGGCATTGTAGTTATTACAAAATTTACTTCAAAAGGCATCAAGCTCTGTTGATCTATAGATACACAGTATAAACAGAACAACATAGTCCCTGAGCATGCACAATACACTCAAGTCCAGGAAAAAGTAAATGCCCATATTCATCACAATGATGAATTATGTTGACCAAAGCAACAGTACAGCTCTGTGACTTGTGGTTCTATGACTTCTGGATATGAGCTACATTTGGTGATGGCTAGAAGGACCATACTTGTAGGTAGGAGAAATGCATTGTAGCTTCTTTTTTTTTTGTAGGCTATGTTGACAGTAACACAAACATTTTATTACACTGCCTTATCCTTTAATGGTAATTTGAGGAGTATGTTTTTCAACAATGCAGTCATTCACTGCATGATCATGAGCAGTGGCATAATCAAGATTTGTTCTTCAACAAATAGAAAGCTATTATGCCTCTGTTCAGCAATTACTGTCTTGTAACAAAAATGGCATCCTAAATTATCTTCAATAGTCTTTTATTAACGCCCATCATTACAACGTGAACTACATGAGCTGAGCTATGTGACAAAAAATGATCATGTGAAACGGGAACAAGCCACCGTAAATAACCAATAATGTACAAGTTAAGTAGGGGTATTTCACAAAGCAGGATTACGCATTTGGACAGATAAAAATATCATTGAATAACTTCTGATATTTATTAACAGTTATTAATATCCATGACTGAATCACATTCCTAAACCTAATATTCAAGTTTAGTTTCACAGGTTAAAAATAGAAAACATCAAGATCTAGGTAAATGTATTTCAAAGTTATCTGGTTAACTGTGTAATCCTGCTTTGTGAAATACTCCACAGATCAGTTTCTCAGTCCAACCCACCCTGCTCTTTGTTTTCACCTGTAGCTTCATGTTTCTTTTTCTTTTTCCGCTTTACTTTCAGTGGCACCCTTTCCTCCTCTGGGTTCCCAGGCTCACTGTTGCTTTGAGCATTGGAAGCAGGCTCCTCTGAGTGCAGCTTCCTCACCTGTTCTCCACTCTCTTCTGGATGGGATTTTCTTTTCTTCTTTTTCTTAGGAGGAAGGGTCTCCTCTTCCTCCTCTCTCTCCTGTCTCTTTTCCAGCTTTCTAGCCACATCTTCACTCTCTCCCTGAGGTGGTTTCTTCTTCTTCTTCTTCTTCTTTCTCTTCCTCTTATGAACAGCAGTTGCCTCTCCCTCTCCTTGCCCCTGTGTTTTTTCTTCTTTGGAGGAAGGTGAGGGTATGCCGGGGAGTGCCGATGGGGGTAGGAGGTCTGTGACCGACACCGCTGCCTCTCTCAGCCTACTCTCCATCTCGCTGTCGCTGTCACTGGGAGCATTGGACAAATTAACAAAAACAAAGTTAAACTAGAAAGTGCAGGAACATATAAATTCTGTCCAGTTGATATGTACATGAACTAGTATATTTTACAACAAATATGATATCACAAACATCAAGAGTCATTACCTTGAACTGGGAATGGGTCGTCGTCTAACGGGGGGCGGGGTATCATCGACTTGATGCCCGGGAATAGATGTTCTAAAGAGACGAAATCCTGTACAAAAAAACAAAACCTAAGCCAAGCCAGCATTTCCAAGGGTGATAACACAAGTTTCGAGAAACAAAACCTTACCTTCATCATCATCATCACCATCACATTTAGCTGATTCTGCTGCCCAACTTAGAGTTTCAGCAGGCATCTCTGAAATGGAACTGATCATCAAATTGCAGGTTATTAGTATTTCTTTATATAAATAATAAATATATATAAATAATTAAGCACAAATTGTCATCTACTATCACTATTAAAATGAATAAAGCAATATCACCAAAATAAGAAGAAGAAAAAAAAAAAAGAAAGAAAATCTCTGCCATGTGTCAAAAAATACCTGTCAATAAAATGTCCCAATTTCTTGGAAACGTGTAAACGGAACTCTGGAGTCACCTGGAGCTCGTTACCATCGTGTTCGTGGTTTGATACAGTTACGCTGTTTTTACACAAACAACATGAACAGGAATAGATATACATTATAACTCATGCATTTAGTCAAATATACAGCTACTATGTCCAGATTTTATTTTATTGTTTTATTTTTTTTACAAAGAGCTTTGTTAAGCTTCTCAGCACTGTCAATTCCTAGAGATGTTGTGATTACCACTTACTGTATACTATGTCACCAGTACCACTGAAAGGGACACTATACAGATTATATGATACTACTATACTGATTTTTCACATACTGCGAGTCCTTTCAGTCCATCCAAAGATTTCTTTTTTTCTACTTTTTGTTTTTAGATATTGGAAGTAGAATTATTAACATTTGTTAGCAATTATAGTGGAACTCAATCGGGGCCCAACACTTTTAAAGGGTAATATCACTGGGATGTAAAATCTGGGGCTGCTCCATAGACAATGAATGGGTCTATGACTTTATGAGGCCATAAAATGTTTGTGAGTTTTTACACCCAAATTAAGTTTTATTCTGGATCAGACTTTCTAGCAATGCTAGAACATTAACCTAATTTGGGTGTAAGAGCTCACACAAACATTTTATGGCCTCACAGAGTAAGAGCCCCATTCATTGTCTATGGAAGAGCCCCAGATTTTACAGGCCATTTACATCACAGATTGAAGGTTTCTCTCTCTCTTGATTTCTTGCTTTAGGAGAGTGGTGCATGTTCATAAATACTGAACTGTCCTGGGACACAGGAAGAACATATGTGAATTCTTAAAATGGGTGACATTCCCCATTAAGTCTTTGAAAAATCATATTTATGTCAATCTGGTTTCCCATGTAGTGAAATAGTAAGGAACACTAAGGTGTTTGGAAGACACCGATTCTAGATATGACCCCTAAAAGTATACATGGTGAGCGAGTGCCCATCTAAGTGGTTGGGGTTCATGTGCTGGCCAGAGTTACATACATTTGAAATAACATTTTACATTGCCAATAAATAATGGTTTGAGAAGCTACTTTTTATTTACATTTGTCTGGTCAAGATATGTTAAAATAACTTACCGCCGCGATGTTTTCCCATTGCTTACCCCATCTAAAACATACAAGAGTAACGTTAGCAGCAGAAATCAACAGGGGTGACGAGTAACTAGCCAACATTTACTCAAGTAGCCTACACATTCTTTAGCAACTTTGAAATTAGTTTACATTCGCAAAGATGAGAAGTAACTTACTTACCTATGTATATATATATATATATATATATATATATATATATATATATAGTTTATATTAAGGGACATCATTCATTAATTCATCATTCTTTTTTACTGGACTATTAATGCAACAGTAGAATGTGACACTTGCAGACACTTTTCCACTGAATCGTGTTTTTGTTTATGTTCATAAGCCAACCAACAGTAAGAGGAAGGAGCCATAAGTAGACCACAGATTACTTATTTCTATTGAGACAGACCATGCTATGCAGCTATGTTACTGCTAACGTTACCAGCGACCAACCTCAACCGTACAACCGAGCTGCTACAATATCTTAACAGTAATACCTGTTGTATTGACAGCTTGTGTGGTCCAAACTGCTTCCTTAAGTTTTTCAAGATCTTCATCATCCTCACTACTTGATTCATCAGAAACGCCAACCATCTCTCCACTGGAGGCTGCCATGATGAAGGAACGTGTTTGTGTTGCATGTGAGCTATGGATTGTGGGTAATGAAGTCTCCCTCTTTTTCTCTAAATTTAATGGCGGATCGCAAACCAACGTGCATAGGTGCATACCGCCACCTACTGTATCGGAGTGTGTAACATTAGGGCTTTACATATTTCAGATTACATTAAAAAAAGATTGTAATTGTAATGAAGTAGTTTGTGTTGCAAGTATAAAAACACAGCAGTGTTTTGTTTTTGCTTTATTTTTCTCTTCAAATAGACAAATAGTCAAACAAGAAATACTCAATGTCTAAACAACACAAATGTCTAGCTAATCTATAGTATAATATCCTCACATTGTAATAATAGAGGAAGTCAATGATATTGAAATACAGTATAATACAACAATAACAAACTCAGCATGGTTAAGGGTGAAGACAAAATCAATAGCAGAATCAATGACAATTTGCTGAACAGCAAATTGTTAGCGTGTTTACAAAGTAACATTGCATGTTTGTGCTTAATCAACTTCTTGTCTGCCAATAGCAAAATGGAGTCACTGTAGTATGCTACAAAGTGAACATTCATCTTAGGGACCCTGACTCTTGATAAGCACTGTTAGCCAGCAGTAATAGTCCAGGGTATATCCACAAGTATGCAAAGTATTCATAGTATTCGATTACATCATCATCACAGACATCTTGGGTGGACAAATGAAAATTAATAATTTAATTAAATTAATTAAATGGTAACCGTGGCCACAATGAGCTGTGCTGATGGCATTGTGCCATATTGGTAGGAAACGCATGACACATCACAGGAATACTATGAATACTCGGCTCGTTCTCTAGGCATGTAGACCTCACCACCACACCACTGCTCCAAACCACCTCACCCACTGGGATATAACTACTGGCATCCATGTTGTGCAGTTGCTTACAATGACATAATATCATGATCGATCACCTGGTCCAAGCATCTGTGTTACCCTGCACAAACAGGGATATCCCACTTGATGAGGTGACAAGTGGGCTTTAAAGAACCAGTACGATGATGTTAATCCAGTAAGAGAAAGCTTACTGTGGAATGTTAATATCAGGAGTCTCAAGATGTATCATTTGATCTGTTATAACCATTTTAGTGCACCCTCTCTGAGCACAGCCAACTCTCACTATGTTGAGGGGGCATGGCCCTCTGTTCACTGAAAGGAGATGTCAAGTTAGTATCATAATACATGAAGCTTTAAAATGTAAACAAATTCATGGGACCAGTGTGATCTGTTGCTATGGGAGATTAACATTGGCCAACTTGTGCTACCAGATGATAAATAAATTGTTACAGTTGCTGTGGATGTTTTTGAACCACTAAAATCAACTAAATTGCAGCAAACTAGTTTCATTACTTGTTTGTGGACTAACTAGCTGATATCTTTCACAACTACTGACAACTGACAGACTGACTGATGGGCGAATCAGGGTAACCGAGTAGATTATGCAGTCTGAAATGGTTTGATTATGATGACAACCAGAAGGATAGTTCCTCAAGGGGATTTAGTCATATTTCCACAATACTCACGGCTATAACATTTTGGGTAACTTTACATTGACATGTCTTCTGTTAAACAAAGCAACGAGATTGAAAAACATGATTTTCATTGTATTGGTTCTTTAACAAATGTTATTTCAATACCTTCAAACTGTTAAATACCAAGTTCATAAGATATTGTGAAAATATACAAGAGTATATGACATGCCTCTCAGAAGGCTATACATCAGACTGGCATCACACCATCCACTGTGATTTGTGATCGCTACACCTCTTCTGGGGGAATACAACAGGGGTTAGGCTGCATTTGCTCACAAACTACAACTTTAGCACAAAACAAAAATATATAAATCATGCCGACGACTACCAAGTCACAGAAATAGTCATAACCTCTAAGTTTGAGGTCACCCAGAGATTCATAAGCGTAATGTTAAATGTCCAGGTAGGGAAATTGAGAAATATCCTGCAGCTGACTGGGGAAACACCATAGGGAAGACTAAAGGAGCATGCCTGAAAACGGATCAAACGTAACTTTTTAAAATGGCGGCCAGTGTTAGAAAGTAATTGCTTGACTTAAAGGTATAATCTGTAATGCCTTCAAACAGCGACCTCTAGGCAAAACAGCCCCACTTGGTATTGCACTTTGTTTACTTTTTTGTTTAGGTCTGATGTGTGGGTTGTTGTTTAGTACTGTGAATTTCTCTAGACCTCTCTTGGTAAAGCCTGAGGTGTGACCAGCAGTAGCAACCCCTCCCCTATTACCCACTGCAATGCAATCCACACATCAGACAAAAACAAAAACTGTAAAGAAAGTGCAGTACCATGTTGTTATATTTTGCCTAGAGGTCATTGTTTGATGACATTACAGAATCTATATTTAACTTGGTGCACCAACAAAACAAACGTTTCAAACAATAAGTGTTCTCCCTCCAGTTTTTATACAGCCAAAATACAATAGCGATTGGTGTCTGTAGAAGTGAACGGTGTCTGTGTTTTCCACCAAAAGTAGGCGTGGCCGCAAAAAAAGCCAAAGTACCCGGATGTGCCGGTCTGATGTATAGGATATTCGTCATCCCAGGCAGCTTGGCATATATCTTGGGTAACATGACATGTTACTGGTTTGAGTCTTCATAGCTGCTGCTTGATAGTAGAGAGATGCATCACAACACAGTGCTAACCAGATGGTTGACCCGAGCAGAGGACTCTCACGTACAATGGATGAGTGGTCTGAATACAAGGCACAGGGAATTGATGTTATACTGTAGAATAAGAGGATGCCCAGAATGTTGGAGCATTACAACGGTGACTGACGGGCTGACCAGGGTGGTAGGGAAATGGAGAAGCAACTCTTTAATCTCCCTTACTGTCTCTTATTAAGCATAATCTCACAAAGTCACACCTCTTGCTCTTCCCAAAATTTCTGGAGAAATTCTTGTCAAGAAGTCAGTTAGAAAGGGGTGACAAAACTGTGGATGTCAGTTAGAAAGGGGTGAAAAAACTGTGGAAGTCAGTTAGAAAGGGGTGACAAAACTGTGGGGCATCATCATAAGTCAACTCAGTCAAATTCAGTTTGAGCGGATCAGAACAGGAAAAACAATCCAAGTGCCTCTTCAGCGGCCATGTGTGAAGAGCATTGTTCAAACGGCATCTGAGCTCAGAGCCAATCAAAATGCTGCCGATGGCTCCTATCGGCAGCTATCCCACTTCCTTTTCACCAAAGTTCCCCCAGGCCGAGGCAAATGCCAGAGATGTGGCCAGCGAGATTACCTTGAGCAAGGCACTTAAGAACTACCAATCTATGGTAGACACTGTGCTGTCATACTGGGTGTGACTGTGTTGCTTGGTAGGTGGGTTGAGCAATTGAGTGCTACAGAACATAAGTTAAATGTCTGCTGTGACAGATAACTCAAGTGAAAGTGAAAAAAAAATTGTTCACTCTCAAAACGGAATGCAGATAATTAGGCTAAGCAAGGACAGCTGGTAGTGCCGTGAACATTTACAGTATAATTAGCAATATTGCAAAAGACATTGCTATAGGCTGTGGTTCTATGAGGGAACCAAAACAAGTCACTTGTATTAGTATCAGATTGTCAGGTAGTATCAAATTAACATCACCATGGCAACCCTAGACAACCCTGTTGACTCAGAAAACTCTAAACTATCAGAATCTATACCGTTTGCAATGAGAGGTCTGTGCCCGGTTGCGTAAAACTCCTCATGTTCCTAATTCAAGTGTCTCACTTGAGTGTTTTATTATATAAGGCTGCACTTAATCTTAAGTAACACTTAGATACAATTATAAGTGAAACCTTATATTAAGTTGTTGTATGCAACCAGGCACTGGTTATAAAAGTATCCCTTCCCAGAAGAGATGATACAGAACTCAAGGTAAAAGTGTTCAAGCAGTAACATAAGATACCCATCTATCACATGACAATCCAATAAACAATGCAAAGGGTTTTCTGTCAAGTATATCACTAATTCATCGACAATAACTTTACTACGGGTCCCAGAAATTGAGAAATTAAGAAGTATGAGGTATCAATGAATGAAAAAGTAATTTCTTATGAAGGCTGTTGTGGTCCATTTTGTTTCCATAGAATGTCGTCAAGTTCATAGGAATGTCTGCAAAAATAGAAAACACTTCTGACCCCCCAAGAGAAGCTTTTGGGTGGTTGTGATCCAGGGAAACACGACCCCTGTGTTTTATTGCACACAAGAATCTGTTCTTCAAGCATTACTGACCGCCGTTGTAGGCATAGTCTGCCTTGTTGTGCATGATTAGCTTGTTGTCCACAAAGTAGAAACTGTCTGATCTGGTCTCATATGGGTGCTCCACCATTAGGCGAACTATGAAAAGAAAAGAAAAGAAAAGAAAAAATTGCAGTTATCTACAAATTATGTATGTTACAGATTGAACATTACTGTATGACAAAAGCAGATGTATGACTTGCACTCACTGAGATCCTCTGGGAGCTGTGGAAACTCATAAATGTGTTCACAAGTGTTGCAGCTGTTAGGAATGCAGAAGCCAAAGTCGAAGTCAAAGTTCTTCAGAAGGCGCCCCTGGAAATAATGCCTCTCAATCATACGGAAGCTGTTAATAGGCTGATCTCCTACTGTGAATTCCACGCTGAGAAGAGAGAAAAAACAAATGTACAAAATACTGCTGTGGTGAAATAGAGAGTGGAATAAGGAGTAGACTACTACTGGGCTGTTGAATACTGTCTGTAGAGAACACCTAAGCAGGCTGACTGTTAAATGTTATTGTTAGATGTTGTAACTATTCTCAAAACACCCTTAGAAGGGGGCTGACCAATAAAACATATTTTCTGTGAAGCCATTTACTTACGTTGCACCAACAGTGCGCAGTTTTAGGAAGGCTGGTGTAAACTGATACCGCACAAAGCGCCCAGCACTGGTGTCTACATCTCCATTCTCCTCTTCATCCTCTGCTGGATCTACTGCAGAGACCACAATTTCAAAAGGGTTGACTAGCATTTAATTTGGAACAGGACCATCTAAATTCAATACAGTATTGGGTGACATTTGCAGTAATTAAAATTTGTGTGAGTAATTGGGTAGATAAAAGTTATGCATTGCAGGTACTGAATTATACCCACTTAGATGGGCCAATATGGCAAAAGCCTTTCAAATTTGTGTCCAGTTCTTCCAAGCGATCACAGCAGCAAACCCAAGAAAAAACACATGGTTTTAGAAAAACTGTGGGTAAAGTAAGGTAGGTAAAGTAACAGGGGAAGCCACTTCCAAGAGCACCAGTGCCCTTGCATTCATCTGACATCAGTAAGCCAAAATAAAATATACAAAATTAGCCTTTAATGCCAAATAAATGCATAACAGATGTTCTTAAGTGTCTTGAAAATCTCAATTCAAGTCGGTTTAGACAAAGCAACCAGTCTAAACATCTGTACATAGAAGTGAAAAATGGATTGGGGAATAGGATGTAGGAATCTTCACTACCTGTGCCCATCACTGGAATGTAATGTATGCATCTGTAATAATGAGTCGAATGATCTTGATAGGCCAACCCCTAGAGATGTAGATAACAGTTTAGACAGTTCTCATTGACAGCCTATAGCTCCACAACCTTGCTTTGTGGCTGTTGCTAACCAAGCCACTTATAAGCTTACTGGTTTTTAGTTTGTTGAACATCTCACCATGGAACAGGGATGACATAGTGGCCTTTTGCAGTAAACACTTTTCAATCAAGCTTAATTTTGACAATCCATTTATGCGCAAATATACTCCTGTGTTGGTTTTTGCTGGTGCATGTACAGCTGATCAGTAAGATCAGCTATTTTCAGTTGGGTACCACCAAGCATGTTGCATTTTCAGTGTCTACCACATTTCTACATTAGGATGCGCAAGACATTTCTGCAACATTTGTGGGCAATATAGACTCCCAGTGTGGCTCTGTGCATGGTGTCTCGACAGTATTTAGCTTTAGCCCAGTTCTAGAGAAGGGCAACCTGGGCAACCGCCTATTATTGGCTCTGGATAAAGTCGTCATTTTGCTTATAATAAGTGGAAGCTGATTGATTAGAATGTAATTTAACAGAACTTCAGCTAACCAGCTGTGTACCAATGGTGCCAATATTATTGGCAATATTGTTAAACTCTCTATGAATAAAGAGAATGCACCTTTGGCAAAACTTTCTAAATACACCCCAATTCCCCTCTTCATTTTGTGATGGCTCACTACTGCTGTATGTTTTATAAGGAGGGGTAACGTTAGCTATCTTTGAAATTCACTGGCCAAATCCGCTCTCTTACCGCAGTTAGGAGGTTTGGCAATCTCAAAGAGTACTGTCCCCGTCTCAAGATCTCTGATCTTGAAACGTGTAAAGTCAATGCTGTAGACATTGTCTTCAGGTTTGCAAAGATAATCTGGAAGAGAAGAAACTGCGGGTTAACATTAAAATAGTGCAAACGAAAATGCTACAAACTCAACTCCAGACAATTTTAACGATACAACGAAGACTCAACTACATACCCAGAGTAACAGCCCGAAGACCCAGGACATGGTCCGGTGTAATGTCTTTTCCTAACGCCCTGAGTTCATCCTCTGTAACAACAGGCCATTTATCCGTTTGATTGCGTCGCGATTTGAGTTTCTTTAGCATTCCTCCACCGGACTTTCGATCCCTGGAATTTGTAGCCGGACCAATATCTGTGTCTGTCTGTCCTTTGACTATGTTGGGCGTCTTGTTTCGAGAACCGTTCATATCAGCCACTGAAACAAACAAAAAGTTGTTGTGCAGTTTATTTTGGGCGAATCTGGGAAACTGCGGATGTATTTTCAAGATGGCGTAAAACGTGTATGGAGAGGACGAGAATGTAAAATTGTGATTGGCTAATAAACGCTGGTGGTTGTCATAGTTACTGTTGGGGCGCACTTGGCTTGTAACCCGGGCACCCCGGGTTTAAACCAGTTGGGCGGGTTTGTTTTATTTTATTGTACATTTAGACCTAATGTATGGACATTTTGCAGACTATATTCCATTCTGCATACCACAAGATAGCAAGGGATACATTTTATAAAAAAAAAAAAAAAAAGTATTCTCTTGTCGTTTGAACACCATTATTACAAGTTGCCTTCACGTATGTAGAATCTACTAGCAGGTGGCGCTAATGCGCCAAAGGAGGGCAAAGTATTTGTTGCCGGAAATATCCAGTGAAGAAGAGTGGACCAGCTATGGTGCGAGTGAAGTCCAGGTAATGTGTGCCTCATTTACATGTTTTATCATAAGGATGTGTTAACAATTTATTTTTGATGGTCACTCACTCTTCTATTTTCAGATATTTACTGTGCGAAGTTAACGTATCAGATCGAAAGAGCCTGTTGCTGCTCAATGATAGAACCATCGCCTCTGCGGTCCGAGAAGCAGTGACTCGGGCACACGGTGACTACGGAGCAGCGCATTGCAGCATTGGATTCTCAGGTAGCCACTATCGACAAGACACATACACGTTTTGATTATTCAACGAAATTTGTTGCCTTGTTTTAGCTAGATACCAGTGGTATGTGAGACCCCTGGAGACGCAGTCTAGAAGCAGCATATTTCATCAGCTAACGTTACTGATTGTAATGATTGGGGTAGCCAACAGGGGGTGTTATTCTTGCATAGTTTGTCATAGCAGAGTTCTATATGGATGTAAGTTATTGAATTGAATTGAATTGAATTGAATTGAAATACTCTATTATCCCGTGGGGAAATTCGGTGCACATGACTAACACTCACCTTCGCAAGCACATGGACGTAGTGGAAGGTAACCCTCGTAAACTCAGTTTACCCACCTTTTTTGTTTGTCAAATAGAGTTTCTTGATAGAACCTGAAGTGTGGCCAACAATAGCAAACCCTCTCCTATCCCCACTCAACTCCAACCCACACATCAGACCAAAATGAAAACAAAAAAAGTGCAATACCAAGTCGAGCACTTTTGCGTAGAGGTTGCTGTTTAACGGCATTACAGATTCTACCTTTATATGTGTAATACTGTCTTATGACCCTGTGTTTTTGAATGATTTGTTGTGGACTGATGCGTCCCTGTTTATTTTATTTCTTCTCAGTGAAATATCTGAATGCCTATACTGGAATAGTATTCCTGCGCTGCCAAAAAAGCCGCTACAGACTCATCTGGTCTGCTTTGCCTTTCATTGCCAGTGTTGAAAATCGAGGGCGTAAAGTCCCATGTTTCCTGACGTGTCTGCATGTGGGAGGTAAGAGAAATGCTACTCTATGTTCAGAATTGTCATTGCAATTGGAGATGGACAATGTGATGATCTGAGATCGTCACTGGTTAAAATTGTCATGATATGCAGTCACAGGGAAATCCTGGAGATTGTGATATATTCTTGCACAATCCACACTTATTTTCTATTCATAACTTTAACCTTAGCTGTAGCATAAATGTGTAAACTTTTTTTTTTTCCCCAATAAGCATTTGTCTTGGTGTTGAGATATTAGAAGCAGTAGTCAAGTCAATGGAGCAAAAAGCATTTATTTAAAAAATAAGCTTACAGCACTTTTCGATCAGTTTCCTAGCCGTTTCATTATATAACTTTTCACAGAAATGGTTTTCATAAGTTAATACGTTAACTTGTGTAAGGCCCTATTTCAGAAACTTGGTGTTTTCTTTGACTGACTTTTGGCACAGTGCTACAACGCAGTGTGGAGATAGGGCTGGCAATGCAAAACGAACTGACTTTAAGCTTGCAAAGTGCAAGTAAAAAAAAAAAAAATCCAGTCATACTTTTTTCTGCTGAAAAAGTAAGCCAGCTCTAAAATTAAATTGCTTTTATCTTCAACAACCTGGAAAAATTTATCCATGCTTTTATCTCATCTGGGCTTGACTATTGAAATTCATTATACTCTGGCATCATTTGTAAAGCTCTCTCCCTTGTGCATCTGATTCAAAATGCTGCAGCTAGGCATCTGACACTCAGATTAGGGACCTCATCACTCCTATTCAGCGACCTAATGTATATCAATTTGGGGGTGCTTGGCACAAAAAAAGTTGAGAACCACTGGTCAAGGCCAACAGGGCCCCTAAACCTTTGGAACAACCTGCCAGAGAAGCTCAGGGTTTCCAAGTCCATTCAGTCCACTCCTTTAAATCATAGCTTAAAACTTGTTTTTTTGGACTGGCATTAAGTAAGGTCTTTCATTTTCCTCTTCTTCATCTTAGTTACACTTTACATGGCAATAACGTGTATTATTATTATTAATGCTGACAACTTCTGATATGAATATCACAGTCTCTAAAAGTCACAAAACACTGGTTCTATTTCCTCCTGTGTGGACTGAAAGGATTCCCAGTTAACAATGAGTCTGACTTTATATAATCCTTAACAATTAGTTTAACATAGTGTTGTAAACACTGTTTCCCATAGGAACAATCAGAACATGTCAGAAGTTTCTGGTCCGATACAATACCCATCAGCTCCATAGATTGCTTGCCAAATGTCAAAATAAAGGTAAGTGATTAATCTATTACCACATTAATACTTTATCATTATAACCAATAAAGGCCTAGTTTGTAGGCTATTCAATTATTTACTTTCTACTGCTAACTACTTTTTGTAAAACCTCTGTGATTGTTTAGGCCTGCTATATAAAAGATTACAAAAAAGTCATTCAATTAAATTGCCTATCAATAGAATGGAAGTTTGATCCCTCCCTCCATTTGCAGCAGAGAAAATAGCAGTTCGCAAGGCAATACTAAAATGCACCCTGATCAAAGGAGACATGGGAGTGTTTGAAGAGGAAGCAGACAGTGAGGAAGAGGAAGATGATGACGACGATGATGATGATGACAAAGACTATAAATGACGACATCATTATGTTGTTGTCGGCTGAAAAGAGGCATACCTGGTTCTGTCTCATTATGTTATAGATTACAGATGCATTACATCCATTACAGGTGTTGAGTGCATTAATTATTGAAGAAAACGGAGTGTATTCTTTGTTTATTATTTTCTCATAAGTTGTATTTTGAAAGTGATTTACAGGACCTTTTCTATATGGCCTTATTTTGTATATGATGTATACACTGTATTTTGTGACCATTTGTATTACTTTTGTTATATATTAAATTACTGTTTTTTGAAGATGCCATAAGTAAGGTGTATGTAATGGGTTACTTACAGAATATTAGTGTTGAACTCAGTACTAACCTGTTTTGTCAGCCAGGGAAACACAGTAGAGCTACATGAAGAATGAAAAAAAGAAAAAAGCAATAATATGACATTTTCTCACCTTTATTTACCCTGGAAATATTTGCTGAGCGCAAACTCTTTCAGAGCAACATCCTGCAACACAATCATACAGTTACACACATTCACACCTAGGGGCTGAGCAGGGCAACCCGTCTTCTACTGTAGGCCACCCAGCAGCTTCACTGCAGCAGTTAGGAGTAAGTGCCTTGTTCAAGGGCACTTCCGTGGTAGGTGTTGAGGGAGGGTAGAGCTTTACTTATTCACTTTCCTGCTGGTCCAGGAATTCAAACCAGTGAAATTCCTGTTGGAAGTCCGCTTCTCTTATATAATGTATAGTATTGATAAAACTAAATCCTTTACAATATCATAATTACCGGTAATTCTACCATAATCAATTGTCAATCAAGTTTGTGGTCACATGTATTGATTCACCATGAACTTATGACTACATTTCCCACAACACCTAGCAGGGCGTCTTTACAAAGACTGTTTTGCACCCGCACAAGAAGATCCATCCGGGTCTCTCAGGTTCCTGTCTGGCGACCCGTCGCCATTAGTACAAGTCCGTCGTAACGAACGTATTATTTTTGGACAAAACCTTAAAATTTACCCGTTTTTCAGGGTTTGGAACGCGGTCAACGCCTTGTTGAGGCAGTGTATTTTCTGAATCAAGAAAAATCTAAAATTTTAGGGGTCTTGGCCCCGCGTACTAGGCGGTCGTTCACCTCTTCATACAACCTCCCTAACTTGAGACGCCGAAATTGTGTCTCTTATTTTTCTCGGTTTGTTTTGTTATCAAGATGTCGCCGTGATGGAGTCTCCGTGTTTGACAGAAATGAATCTGGGCCCTCGTCGCCTAACCCGTACTTACAACCCGCTAACATCCTTAGTTTTTCTGTTTGATGCTAGAGAGCTCGGACGCTCTCTCCCCGGAGCACGGCCTGAAAATCTCTCGCTGCAAGGAGACAACCATGGAGAAAAATACCAACAGCAGCAATACCAACAGCAACAAGGTTCCACCCCGTTCGAGTTCTACAGGCCCGGCACCTGGCGAATCTAAACCCAAAACTGGTGAAAACCCTTATTATTACAGGAAGTTGCTCGCTAACGTTATTGCTAATAACCACAGAGCTGTGGTGCACACTAGCTGCACTTCACTTGTAGTGAGCACACTTTTGGTGCGGCCCACTTGGGCCTAGCAGTAGCGCATGGTTTGTTTACTTGATATGGATGACGTAGATGTCAAAGCATTCAGCACTTAACACAAATTCTAAAAACGAAAGTGTGCTCAGAAAAATGTCCTTAACTGATTTGCACTGTTCTTAGTACATGGACATGAATGTAAGGTCAAACTAGCCCATCATTTATCATAATTGAAGCTCCCATTCATAGAGATGGGAGTCTGAATGAATCCTGATTAGAACACGCTTTGCTTATTTAGCCCTTTTTTTCTCCCCCCCCCTCCCCCACAAAGTTATCTGGGTGAACTGTAAATACATGTGTGCAGTTATAGCCCATTGAGTTAACTGCTCTCCTGCTGATAATGACTGCCACCCCTGTGACCAGACAATCTGCTTTTCTGAAGTTGTGAATGAAAGTAGTAGTCAGCCTGATCAAAGTACACAGATAGTGCTGATGTAAATACTCGCCCCACTGCCTCAGCAGATGAAGTAGAGTTCAGCAAACAATAGACACTTCAGTATAGGTTCAGTCCAGCATCTGTGGGCAACGTCAGCAAGAACAGCCGAAATTGGGGGGTGGGGATGTCACATATTCATCATTGGGTCAGGATTTCCAATCAGTCCTTTTATCATCTTAATAAGTTCAGTATCCGTTTTAGTGGCAGTTTTAGAGACCTGCACTAGGACCAGAACTGAAACGGGGACGGACATGCAACCAGAATGACATTTTGCGCTGTTGTTGAACCGAGGTCGATCATCGATGCATGTGATCAGATCTCAACTGTTGCTACAAATGTATTAGTCAAGCAATAAGGGTCAAATACAAGATAGAAATCTGCAAGCTATGAGCTGAAGTGGTCTATATCAGATGGCCGCCTGGAGATAGAGCCCTCTCCTGCAGCCCAGGTGGGGTTTTTAGGGTCAAGGAAAGGGGGCGGGGGAGAGAGGGACAATGGGGAGGGGGCAAGGTATGAAAGGGGACGGGGGAAGAGTAAAAACCCCAACAGCGCCCAGCTCAGTGCGCGTGTGTAAAAACACCATTGCTGCTAAACATTTTAGCACCCAGCACAGTGCACATGTATAAAAGGCCCATATGTCTTCCCACAATAATAAGCTTTAGAACAGTTTCAGCAAAGAAAGAAACTGCATTACACTTATTAATATTTCTGCAATATTCCAGCTTATAATTAGGGCTGCCCCCTCATAGTCGATAAATCGATTTAATTGACTTTGTTAGTCAATTAGTCAATTTTAAGTTTTTTTTTTCTCCCTTTTGAATAAGTCATTTCCTGAAAAACGATAAGCACATCTCTGGTAAGTACAATATTTGAAGAGGTGCATTTGCAGTATTGCACGTGGGAATGTCACATTTTATAGATTTGTTGATTAAGTCACCTAATCGATTAGTTGATGAAGTCCTACACTATTAGTTTAATACGAATTTCTTTAGCTGAGAACAGCCCTACTTATAATCGATCATGTGTTTTCAGATGGTAAGAACAATGGAGGCTCCAAGCGCTACAGTCGCAAGCGCGAGCCCACATTTCCTAAGAGTGACAGCTTCCCAGGCCCTCGTCGCACCAATTCACAGAAAAGCAAGAATTTTGACAAGAGACCCCCCCAGAGAGGCGGAGGAAGGCAATATGGAGTTACAGGTGGAGGACGACGTGAAGAGGTGAGCATTTGTAGAGTATGGCTTCCATGTTCCCTATACAAAATGTTACCTCGGTTCTTGAATCAGAACCTGCTGTGTGTGTGTGTGTGTGTAGGGGGGGGGAATATACAGTAGCAGGAACTGGATTGTACACATTCTGGGTCGCAAACCGGTTTTATAATGCAGACCCTGTTTTATTTACCTGGGGGGGGCAGGCATTCTTCCTCACTTAAGTTTGAACTTCTTGTTGGAATTGGGGATCTGTTAAGAATGCAAACTAACTCCCGCACTCTGTCCAACTTGCAATAATACATTTATTTGCGATGTTTCTGTGTTAGACCTTCATCAGGCAATGAAGGTCTAGCACAGAAATGTTGCAAATAAATGAATGTGTGTGTGGGAGTTTGTTTGCAATAGATGTGTGAAGTGTTCTTCTGTTTTGATCTGTTAAGCATGCCCAGCAAAAGAAAAATCTGTTGAAAATGTACTGAGGAAACATTGGGCTTTGGGAACCTGGTGCTTAAAATCAGAACTCTATAGACGGGTACTAACATAGGGTGAGGGAACATAAAATTAACTTGTTACAGAAATGGAGAGAATCACATGGTTTTCAAGCATTAAAAATTGAATTAATGAGGAGGCATGAGTGTTACAGAGGTCATATAGTTACCGATCCATATCTTCCTCTTTCCAGGTAGCAGAGACGCGCCGGGCCGAGTTTAGCCCGGCTCAGTATGCTGGACCCAAAAAGATAAGCTTGAACCACTTGCTCAACTTCACCTTTGAACCCCGCGGGGGCAGTGGTGGCGTCGGAGAAGGCCATTCCTGTTGGGGCCGCCGCAACAAGTGGGGCCACAAACACAAGCCCTTCAACAAGGAGCTTTTTCTGCAGGCTAAGTGAGCAACCCCTCGATACAATATTTATTGATGCATATCATATAAAATAAATGAAAATTAATTAATGACATTTTTTCTCCCCCTCAGTTGCCAGTTTGTGGTCACTGATGACCAGGACTACAAGGCTCACTTCACTGACCCAGACACTCTGGTTAACTGGGACTGTGTGCAGCAAGTGGTGAGTGAAGTACATTCTCATTCCCTTCACTACCCCAATTTCTCTCTTTAAGAATTCAGATCAAGAATTAGTGCCATCGGTTCACATTTGTTCCAAAATTTAGTCAACCTTCCATTAGGTTTTATTTGTTGCGGTAATGACCAAACCATACATGCACTCGTGTAGCGCATCTACAGCCATGAGGTGCCCTCCTGTCCCATCTGCCTCTACCCTCCGGTGGCAGCCCACATCACTAGATGTGGACACATCTTCTGCTGGCCATGTATGCTGCACTACCTGTCTCTCAGTGACAAGAGCTGGTCCAAGTGCCCCATCTGCTACGAGGCTGTGCATACTGCTGACCTGAAAAGGTAGCCCACTAAGATGGTTAATTTGAACTATTGCTTGAATCGGGTTTCTATTGGGTTTCTATGACACAAGAGTCTTTTGTGACAATTGAGGTCTCTTGTTGCAGTGTGGTTGCTATGGAGACCAGGCAGTATGCAGTTGGTGACCTCATCACAATGCGCCTGATGCAGAGGGAAAAAGGAGCTCTTGTTGCTATGCCAAGCTCTCAGTGGGTGAAGGTGGAGGAACCAATTCGCTTTGGAGGTGAGTCATGGCAAGATTTTGAGTAAGAAAAAGATGGACATACATCTCTTATTGGTCCTGTTGCCATTATAGATTTTAGGAGACTTACTAGGAAATTAAATTCAATAATTTGCATATGCTTTTCCTCCATATTATATTGAATTCAGAATAAGTCATGTCATCTAGATGTACAACCTGGAGCTGCTCCATCTACAATCAAGGCTCGAAATGTTTTCACTACTGTCCCACAATATTAACCATCCCAAAGTATACATTGACATCACTTGTTTAATCGACAATCAGGCTATCTAGCTCATTAGCAAATGTTTCAGACTCCCTTATAACTAACGTTAGCCATCTTCTATTTATCAAATCCATTGCTTATGGTAACAGACCGTCATGGGACTCATCATTCCTGTCTTCATCTTCTGCCTCAGCTCTGATAACAAATGCTACTACAGGGCTCCAGACTAACTATTGGCACTGGTGCCACCTACTTAAAATTTTAGTAGCACCACATATTTCATGCTTAGTAGTGTTACTGTGCTTTACGATCGAGTGCTTCATGAATAAACTGTGGTTGAATCAGCAAGCATTTGCAAGCCCAACAGCAGAAAGCTGGACGCAATTATGCATTCAAATGTGGTTGAACTGGTGTTTACTGGCCTCCTTACTGCTGAGTAAGCAGTATTTACCAGAGTATTTACTAGAAGCCTTAAAACAGTATAAAAGTTCTTATCTAAAAAAAGATATAACCTTTACATTATATATTCTCTGTATTGCACTTTAATACTGTTTTGCTCACAAAATTATATAATAGATTTTGACATGAGTTATATTATTTTTAAAATTTTTGACTGGAAGTCCAAACGATTGTGCTGCTTGCTTGATGCTCCCACTGAGCCACGAGCGATTCCTGTGGGAATGAGTCTGCCTTTTTCTCTATCACCTGCTGACTCATTATAATTGTCGTCCTCATCGTAATTTTGGGACTACTGTTTGTGGCACAGAAGGATCTGGATGTTATTTTCTTAGATAGGCATCTCGTGTCGGTCTGTCTCTCTCACACACACACCTCTCCCTCGCAGTGATGAACGAGAAATAAACATGATGTACACAAATGACAGAGATGAGGAAAACTAAGTTTGTGCGTGCTGCCAAGTGTCATCCAATTAGATATGGTTTTTTTTTGTTTCCGCTTAACAGCAGACCAAGTTCGCTGAACAGCAGACCACAGACTCACCAACAATAAAAGGCAATCTCGCAACTGTCCCAAATGACAAATTTGAGCATCCCAATTTTTTTCTTAATTATTGCAGTGATAACTGATCTGAACCAGAAAGTACCCATATCCCCAGGAAAAAAATCTGAATCAGAAAGTAACCATACACCCCTGCCCCAACCACCACCACCACCACCACCCAAAAAAAACTATTTGAGCACTGAAATGCAATGCTATTCCCTTCTAACCTGTGTCTTGCAGACGTGTGTCTCAGCCAGTACTCCAAGCTGCTGCTGGCCTCATTGGAGCAGGTGCTGAGTCTGGTGACAGAGGAGAAGGCCACTCTGCAGGCTCAGCTCAGCCAGGAGGAGGACGCCCAAGCTTGTTTCATCCAGAGCGCCTTGTGCCACTTGCAGGTAACTAATCCTATAGACCATAATGTGGCACTTGTCACTTAAGAGCACTCACAATAGCACCTAAGCTTTTTGGACAGGCTGTATTGGCCTTATTTATAAAAAAAAAAAAAGAAGTAAGTGTGTTTCATTTATTAAAGGTGCTACATAGAGGATTTCCTCACTTATTAAAGGTGCTACGTGGAGGATTTCCTCATGAATATATGTATGTGAAATGTGTTGTGATGGCATATGCTAATACAGGCTAAAAAGCCTGTGACTGTCACAATTATAAAGTTAGCCCCAGTGATCTACTTCCTTTCATTTGGTCCAATGTATGGCTTCTCGGGCTCAATTGACTGCAAATAAAGATCCTCCTGGTTGGTTGGCAAGGCATGTATCAGAAGGAGCAGGAATATGCAATAGAAAGCAGCTGACAAGGGCCTATACAACCTAGTGTAAATGGTCTTTATATTTCAACTTTAAATGTTTTACACATACAGAAATATTTGTAAATTACGACACTGGATGCAAGTTAATTTATCAAATCAAACAAATCTATTTCTGTCTTTGTGGTGCAGGAGAGAGAGGAAGCTCTGGTGAAGCAGCAGAAGGCCTGTGCTGGGGACAACCTTGAGCTGTCTGGTCTCACCTTGGAAGAACCACCCTCCCCTGTGGAGGAAGTGGTGACCATAACCAGCAGTACCAAGGTGAGTCTGAGTAATCGTACCAACCAACCTGTTTGCAAACGTAACAGTGTTCTGTTTCAGGGTTCCCACTGGTCTTGGAAATTCTGTAATATGGAATTTTGAGAGGAGGGTTCCAGACCAGGAAAGTCAGGGAACTATATAAATAATGGGTCGATTCACAGGCTACTTTGCCACAGCGTGGTTGGGAACCCTGATTACTGAGAGGCACTCTATCTTCCTTTCCTCCATAGCCTGTGCTGCAGTACTCTTCTGCATTTGATGATGAGGTGGCAGAGCTACCAGCGGAGGCCCCTGCACAAGAGCCTGACTTCCCTACAGGCTTCTTGGAGAGTGTCCTGGAGGATCCTGCTGAGGCCATAGCAGAAGCGGCTCCAGAGCCCGAACCTGCCGAGGACAGCCCTCCCTGCCAGGCTGAACCAGGCCGGCCCCCGGCCAACGTAGAGCATGGACCCTACTACTATTTCTATCAAGGTAGGAAACTCCCCGGTAAATCTCAGCATTAGCGAGCGTCTTCAGTCCACTGGCTGCCCTGTTCTTCTCTGCTCAGCTCTTTCAGTCTTGACATGGGAGGTTTCTACTTCTTTTTCCTGTCTTCCGTCTCCTCTCCCTCCAGCTGAGGACTGCCAGCAGATGTTCCTGCACCCAGTGAATGTACGCTGTCTGTTGAGAGAATACGGCAGCCTGGAGGCCAGCCCTGACACCATCACTGCCACGGTGGTGGAGATCGAGGGACACACGGTCACCGAGGTGAGACGCTGAACAAGAGAGTATTTTACTTTTGAGTGTAATAAGCATGTGTGACGTTCAATCCAACAATGACTCGATTCAGATTCTTGCTGCAAAGATTCAGTGCATCGTAGAATCTTGCATTGTGACTGATTCATGGTTCGATGTAGATTTTTTTCCCTTTTTTTTTGTAAAAATATTTTCTTTTAATGGGTATACAAATATGAAGGGACAGATTCCGTCAGCAAAAATGGAAAAGTCTATATGCAATTAAAACTGTGCACCAGTTTATTAGTTCAAACAGCATTACGATTTTAAAAACGCATACGTTTCTGTTAATATCAGTTACCAATTTTACAGATTAAAGCATATATATATATATATATATATATATATAACTTAATTTTTTTTCTTTTTTCTTTTTCCAACACCCATAGCATAATATGTGCAAGTAAAGGGAAAATGTAAATGATGCATGCTTCTTTGGAGGTGGTGGGAGGTAATTCAGGATCATTGTTTTGATTTAATCTTTTGTGTTGTTTTTGCTGCAGGATATCCGCCGCCGGCACCGCTACCTGGCTCACCTGCCGCTCACATGCGAGTTTAGCATCTGTGAGCTCGCCCTGCAGACTCCTATCTTGTCCAAAGAGACTATGGACACTTTTGCAGGTCAGCGTGCTTAACATTTACTGTAGATTGAAATAACTTATTTTTGTTTGTTTGTTTTTTGTTAATATTTGTTTGAAATATTTGTTTTTTTCTTTCTTTCATAATGTCCTCCTCCAACTGTTAGACGACTTGGAGAAAAGGAAACGTCTCAGACAGAAGAAGGCAAGAGATGAGAAGCGCAGGGAGAGGCGTATTGAAATGGAGGAGAATAAGAAGCAGGGTAAATGTAAGTATGGCTCGAGATTCACACAACGTAAAACTCCAGGGAAATCTAGACAAACTTACTTCATCATGCAGATAGTTATTTAAATCCAGAATGTTTTTGTACTCATTTTTCCTCCCAGACCCAGAGGTCCATATTGGGCTTGAGAATCTTCAGCAGTTCCCAGCGTTTGGGTCTCCTCCTCACAACAGCAGTACTTTTGTCCAGCCTGACTTTCTGTTGGCCCCACCTTCACCCCTCAGCAGCAGTCCTGCTTCTGGTGAGAGCAGCTCTACCAATAGCTCTCAAACTTCATTGCTCTGTACCATAATTCAGTTTTACCTATTATGAAAAATGGGTTTTGCCTCGTCTTTGTATGGATTTGGGAGTCTGAAATGTTATTTAGGTGGTGGGGAAAAAGGACATATGTACTCCTTGCTGTTTGGCCAGGGTTTGAAGTCTTCAGATTAACAAGCTGTTAAGAATTGCTTCCCCTCAATGATGTCACAATGGGATGAATTAGCTTTGATTAATCAATTAGCTGTGCATTTTGGAGCTAGGAATACTGCTTTCCTAATATACTTAGTGTGGGGTAAGCAGGCAGGGAAGGAAATAATTAATTTAAAATTTGATGTGTGCTACACCCACCAAAGACTGCGTTTTCAATACAAAGGAAGAAAGAGGTGCTAGAAAATAAATAATTAAAATAAATTTTAGACTACTTTCTTTGAAAAATACGTAACAAATATCTTCCATGGATAAGTCGCATAAAATAATTGGAAAGTTACATAATATGTCTCCTTTAACTGTATGTAGAGTTTTAATTTATTTATTTATAATTGATCATGCCTTCTCTGCTGTTTCAGATGGGATTATGTTCCCTACTTTGAACGGGCAAAGTCCTGCACCCAGTGTGGGTAGTGTGGAGGACGACTCTCACTGCATGTCCTTTGCACAGGTGAATATAGCAAACTTTCGCAATCTTAGATATAGCAATAATGCTCTTATTAATGGACGAGTGGCACATTACCAACTTTTTGTGCCAGTGTTACAGTAGGTGTTATATACACTCGCCGTTGCATGACTCTTCCTCTTATTCTATCCTGATTTAGATGCTAAGAGATGGTAAAGCCAGAGTTGATGTTGGGCCCAGGATCACTCAGAAGAAAGGTAGCGCAAGTTTATTAAACTCATACTGACTTGCAAATATCTTGTAATCGATTGTAAACACACAGCACAAGCTGTACCAGTCATAACTCATTAATTTCTCTGTCTGTCAGATATGCTCTTGGTTCCCCCAGCGCACGACAGCGATGGAGAGAGTGATGGATCGGACCGCGTTCCAGTGCCGAGCTTCCAGAACTCTTTCAGCCAGGCCTTTGAGGAGGCTCTCCTGCAGCTGGACCATGGATCCACTGCTCCCCCACAACCTGTGGTTGTCCCTGGTCAGTCCTTCCATGTATTTATGTGTTGAAGGCAGAGTAGGAAATAAACCTCTACTATGTGTTTGCCCATATGAAGAGTTTATATATATATATATGTGTGTGTGTGTATATATATATATATATATATATATATATAATATATATTTTACAGGGCAGTACAAATAAAATCCTTGTTTCTAGCAGTAGACAATCACATTAATATGAGAAATGCGATATTGTATAAAGTAAACTGAGAGAGGGACCACATTATTTTACTGTGACTTGATTTCAGGGCCACTTTTATCTCACGTCCCTGTTGATTCCCTACCCGGTCTGGGATTGAAGTAGATTTCACCAATCACATTGTTTTTTTGTTGTTTTTGTTTTCTTCTTTGAACTTGGAACTGCACTGATCCCTAGCATTGTCTCTTTCAGATGAGAAAGGAGGGAAGAAGAAAAAGAAAAAGCAGAAGCTTCTGTTCAGCACCTCCATGGTTCACACAAAGTAGACAACACTGAAGTTTATAGTCATCATTCATCGTGTTCCTTTTGAGTTCATCCGTTCCCTCCTCCCACTGCCCGTGTTATTTCCACACTGCTGTGTTTTTCGAAACTATAAGCTATGGAAATAGTTTTTAGGATGTAGCCGGTGTTCATTCTGCTTCCATTACTGTTCTGCCGCTGTCAGGGATGTCCTGCAATCAGTTTGCATTTTATGTACATTTTGGAGTACAACTGGGCTGAGGGTATGCAGCAACTTCATGTCGCACAAGAAACCTCACGGGTCGGATAACCTCCTCTAGTATACATGCAAAGTAAAATGGGCAATGTTGTCACAGCAACATACATCAAGCTAAATAGATGTGTTCCAGATTTCATACATTACAGTTTTAACTGCCAGGTTTTAGTATGCTGAGAGGCCTAATTTACTCTAGGCTACATGCTACCTGAGTGGTATGTAGTTGAGCAGGACCATGGCCTACAGGATATATAAGGGTAATGTGTAATGGAATAGGTTTTGGGGTGCTTTATATTTGAGTAGCAGTCAGCCAGCTGCAGGTACGTTATACCCCCTGAACCTTTCCCCAGATAGTCTTGCCCAAGGCTCAAACATAGTCTGCATGTAAATTTATCTTCAAACGGAAGGAAAAGAAGAAACAATTTTACTACTTTCGACGTTAATATAATTTAGTGAACCTAGACCAGTACACCATTACCCTCCAAGATGATATAGCCTACATAGTTTATTTTGGGTATTTTTGCTTTGAAAAGGATTACCTATTTTGTAACAACTTGAGTTCATAATATCATACCAGTGTGAGAAGGTAAAACACAGTATTGTATTAAACAAAGAATAAGTCTACTGGTTCAATAGAACTCCCAAGTATTTTCTGCCTGGTTATCGATAAACCATGAATATGCACTTTCCTCGCTTTTGTTCATTTCTCTTCATTCTTTCATTCTGTCCAAGTTGTAGAATCAGTTTACTAATTTGTAACATTACTTCACCCCAGGTTTCAGTTCAGTGTTGCAAATGTGTGAAGCTTCAAATTGCTGACATTAAAAGATCGCTTGCTAAACGAGGTGAGCAAGAGTGGGGAGTGAAGATATAGACATTGTTTTGCTTGAGGGTTCTTTTAATCCACATTTAATTTCGAGCAAGTTTATGGGCTAGTAAACGAACCTAGCCAGTTGGAATGAATAAAGGAATTCTGCACAATTGATTAAATGACTTTTTATTGGTGTTCTATTAGATAATATCTGGTTTTGGTGGGTTCCAAGTCATTGTCTTGATAAAAAAAAAAATACGTTGCCGATAATTTTGAGGATATTTTTTTGTTTTGCCAATACACCACTGCCATAGGCTGCCAGTATATCTATGTGTCTAAATGTGTCCTATATAAACCGATGAAAGTCTCTGTATTTGACTAAAATGCCATACGAACATCTGAAGTACATTTCCTGAAGTGCTATATTGTGCGTTAATAGTGTATAAAAAGTAAGGAATTTTTCCTTAGATAATGTGTTCTATCACATTGGCATAACTTAAGGAAACATGATAGTTTAGCCTGGCGTTTTAGTCAATCGTGACTTTCATAGGTTTATGTCGTGTTGATACACTGGAAGCCTATGGCAGTCATGCATCGGCAAAAATAGTTTTTATTCATGTTAAAAGATTACGAACTATAATTGCTGACTTCAATTGTTAAGTCTCATACCCAATCTTGATGCACTTATTAATTTCCTCCGCATGGGGGCACACCGAAACAAAATCTCGTCCCACCTTAACCGTGTAACCCCCAGTCAAAGAGCGTCCCCACTAGTAGCTCTGCATCTAACAGCTTTTAACTATAAACCTATGTGTCAACTTTTGTGTTCATATAGTTATACTGAACTGTTTGCCTGATATGTTAGCTTTGTGGAAATTCATTATTATGATAATAGTTAGGTTGACCATGAACCAATCACATTACCCCATTTCCCTCAGTAGCATGCTAACCAGGCAAGCACTAGTCTAGCCAACCCTGTCAACAACGACTGCAACCTGAGACGGGATAGCCAGTCACTTGGTCTGCTAACTAAAACAGCTAGTTTTCTCGCTACTAGTCAATTGAACCGCCACAAACTAGTTAGCTAACTAAATACCGTTTTCTGAGCTGATTTACACGGGACAAGGAGTAAATAAACTGGCTCGCTCATTTGGTAAGTCTCAATCAACAAAACAGAAGGCTGATTCGGTGTTCCATTTTGCGAATTCAGCGTCTTGACCCGATAGCTAGCGACTGCTAGCTAACTGGATGATGCGTTTATGTTTTCCTCGCAAGGTTTTTAAATAGCCTGGTAAGTTGGATAGCTTTCATGTTTTTCTCTGGAGCTCCGAAACATCCTTGCGTATTATTTTTGCGGTGACGCTAAATGAATGTCTGGACAGGTTAGTGTTGCTAATAATGTTAACGTGACATTACTTTGGAACTGGCACAGTCCCCGGGAGCGACACTAGAAGGAAGACAAGCAGGAGAGAACACTTGTTGCAAAGTTGTGCGTCCAGAATCTAATCAAACTGCATATCAAAAACACTTTTTTTTTCTCTAACTCGCAAGCCATGACGAGCTTATAAAGCTAACGTTAGTTACAGTCGATGTACAATCCTAGCCATCAAAATGAATCACTCCATTGCCGTACACCGCAACATAACGTTGCTGTTCCAAGCAAAGGATTAGTCAGACCCTTCCCTTGACCAGACAGAAGTAGGCTACCTGGCGGATTAACGAGTTATATTGTGGCTGATTGGCTGGTACTGACAGCTTTCTCTAGTTAGGAAATATTTTTCTTTTGCAAAACTGGCTTAACCAGGTTGCTGTCTTGACAGTGCTGTATTACTAACACTCATTGAACCAAGACAAAACGCAAGAAACGAGGTGATGGCCTACTAAAAAAAATAAAATAAAAATACGTTTGTTTTCTGCTGTGTAGGCTCGTAGTTTGAGTTAGAATTTTTTTAAAACATTTTGTCAGCAAATATTTCTGTCATCCATCACTCAGGGACATCTGTTCCATCCGCCAGTATTACAAGTTGTTCATCATAAGTCTCGACTGTATGGTATATATAATCACCTTGCAACATTTGTGTTTATGCATGGCTAATGGATTATGACTCGAAGATGGTCCATGGTATCTAGATTACCCCTTTTGCCCTCTCAAAGATGGGCCTTGTATAGGCAAACTGAGCCTAGACTGCTTTGTTTATATCCAGTCTACTGTTGTAGAACAGCTTAGTAGGCTAAGTGTCATACAGCTGTGAACATGCTATAAGTATCCTACTGTTGGCTTAGCTGTGCAAGACAGCCCTAGGAGACACTTTCTTTCCCATTCCCTGCCATGTTGCTGGACCCACCATCACAGCAAATGTTTAGCATTCCAGCTCAGCAAAGGCGTTTCCTGTCAACATCCACTGCTTCAAGTTTTCAAACCAGAGAGCCAAGCAGCCTCACTCCCCTTCCCTCAGTCTCAATCTGTTTCCCTCTCATACTTTTCCATACTGCAGTGAACCCAGAGACCACCTGTATGGAATGCCTCGCTGTTTGTATTTTTGATAATTATCTTAACATCTGTACATCAACATGAATCTGTGGGTGTGGCTCTGTTTGTGTAAGTCTCTGTCAATGTAAACATCATATTTAGTTCGTTTCCGGAGGAGGGAGGCTTGAGAATCCAGTACTCAAAAGAGGGGAGAAGGATTAGCACAGGCCCATACTAACTCTGCTGTGATTTGTTCTCAAGGCCTGCAATCTGACGAATGGAAAGCTGTGCGTGTTGTTGACATAAAATTTCTCTCTCTCCTTAGGCCCCTCCAACTTCTTCATCCGCTATGATATGACATCGCTGCATGGTTACCACAGAAACCAGGGCTCCACTGCAGACGGTTGACATCCAGTCAGGTAAGTTACAATGGGATTATCCTCCGCATTTTTAGGTAGCCCTGCTTCTGCCAAAGCAAAGAATTGCATCACAAGCAGTTCTGCGTATCTCGCTGGCCAACCAAAGGAGAGCATGCTGTCTTGGTGTATCTCAAGGAAGGAACATGTGGAAAACATTATCAGATCCGAAAGAGGGAGGCTCCTAAGGGGAAGACACACAAGAACTGTGGTTGTAATGTTGGTGCTCTTACTTCTTGGGATTGGAACAACTGATACAACTCGCTATCGTACCATTTTACAAGCAGATCGGAGTCAGACAAACGCATTCCTCTGATGTTATCTGATATTTCTCACTGTAGTTCCCTCAAGTCATGATGTAATCGGTCCTCAAGATTAACTTATGAGAGTGCGTCAGCCGAGGAGCTGAATATCTAATGGCAGTCTGGTGTGAGTTTTCAATGGAATCCCCCTTTCACCATCTAAGCCTGACCTGCCTGTTATTACGACACTATGGAAAAGAAAACATTGACGCTGTACAGCGCTCCTGCCCCTCCCTGTCTCATCCAGTTCAAAGCATCATAACCTTTACCTCCTTTGCTCACTACCACTCTATTCATTCACCTATTGACGTTTTTTTTTTAGCTTTGTCCTGTTGTCGTGATCAATTACCCTGTATAGAGTTGTGCTGCAGTCTATGGCACTCCCCAAGACAAAGTCCACAATAATGGCGAGATAGAGGAAGTACTGCAAAGCTTCTAGCTAGTCTTAGTAGGGATGCACAGACACCGCTTTTTCACCGCTGATACTGATTCTGAGTACTACTATATAGTATATATATATATATATATATATACTGTTTATCCTAGGTGAGGGTCCGCAATAAACGTTCTGAATAATTGCGGGTGGGTTGCAGGCAGAAGAGTAATAATAACGGTAATATAAAGTACCATATAGACTATTCTTTGGTAAATTAGCTTAATGTTTCCCATATTTATCTCGGGTACGTGCGACGGCACCTTGCCGGGTCTGGGGTCCTCAAGCCAATTTCCTCAACTGGTGAAAAAAAGCGGGTTTATGCAGATGCGGATCATGGATCTTTATATTCGTCCAGGTGTTGGGCAGTTGCAGGTGGATGAATGGCAAAATGTCAGTGGGTTTGGGTGATGTCAGAGCTGATCCGTGCATTACTAATCCCTAGTCTTGAGTCTTAATTTTTTACACATCAAAGGCCAAGAGCATATTTGTGTTGAGGATGAATGGCGCTATAGATATTTTTATTTGAGAGGGACTTTGGTTTCATTGATTGACAGAGGTGTCTTGATTTTTATCTTCTCCTGTACAGGTGCTATTGAAGAGCATGGCTGCTCAGGTGGAGGTGCAGACTGGGGAGGTAGGAAGGACTGGAGTGGGAGGGCGACTTCACCTCAGTCCTTTGACTGACTCCAGCAATAAGAGCCTCATAGAGGGCCCCTCAAGCACCTCGGGAACCCTTATCATCACTTCAGAACCCAGTAAACCTGTACCCGGTCCCAAGCCACGGCTCACTCCCAAGCCTTTTGCCGTGGAGAAAAACCCTACCATTCGGCCCATACTTGCCCCTAAGCCCCAGACCAAGCCCCGGCCAGAGCCCACTCGACCCACCGGTTACAAGCCTGACCCTCCAAGCGCTCCAAAACCACAGACACCAAATGTCACTTGTAAACCCAGGCCTGTGTCGACGAACCCTAGCCGTCCCGCACCTACCTCCTTTAAACCATCCCCTAAACTGAACACCGGACAGACGACCAAGCCTGTAGCCCAGCCGTTTAAACCAGCCCCTCCTCTCTCCCTTGGAGACCCCAGCAAGCCTTCTCCCCCCCAGCCAGTAACACGACAGAAGCCTGGTGCACCAGCATCGTCCTATTCCAGGAGCCCTAAGAAACCCCTTGCGGCAGAGTGGTCTGGAACCACTAAAAAGGAGGAGGAGCGGGAGAGGGCTGTGTTCGGTAGTAGGACAGGCGGAGCCTCCATGACCAGAGCCAAGTCCATGGGCTTCCTCAGTCAGATAGGTCAGGAGGAAGAGAAAGGACCTGAGGTGGCACTCCGACCCCAGTCTAAAGGCTCCAGGCCCAGACCTGTATCGGCCATTTTCCTCCCCTCTCCCACACAGATGGAGTCGCCCACCCCCGCCTCTCGCTGGGCAGGAAGACGGCCGCTCTCAGCTGACCTCACATCCAAGTTTGAGTCTGTTGGCCTTTCGCTCCACCGTAAACCTCCCAAGGCGGACAGCAAGGAAAACACTCCGGAGGACAGGGCATTTCTTCGGAGGAGAGAGAGGGAGAAGGGCTCAGATGGGACTGTGACCACACCACAGGGTGCGGATGGTATGGCTAAGCCTGCTGTCGCAGACCAAAAGAATGAGAAGAAAAAGGATGGAAATGAAGAGGAGAAGGGTGGGGGTAGTATTAAGAGACGGATCAGTCTCCTCCTCGATTCCTCTTCCTCTCCTGGGGCAGGCGTCACAAGCCAAGGGTCAGAACCTCGTTCTCCGGTGACGCCAATCCCAGAGGCCGAGCCGCCGCTGGGTATTAAGCAGCGAATCAAGAAGCTGACAGAAGACACGCCGCCAGCTCAAACCCCCTTTGTGAAACCGACACTAAAGCCCCGCCCTTTGCCCCTTGACCTGACCAAAAGGTAAAAAGCTGCACTTCACGACCGCCCTTTGGTGTGCCTTTTGTCTCTCGTCTTTGTCCCGGAGTTCCATTGTCTCGCATGGTCTTTGTCTTGTGTGATATGTGTGTTTCTCTTCATCAGGTTCACCCCTGAGAGGTCCACAGACCTTGGCAGTCCCTCCTACAGTGAGGCGACAACAGACTTCCATGAGAATGGCAGGGATCCTCTCAGGAGGGTAAGAGAGGATTTAGATCTGCTTTGGGTTCAGGACAGTTGGTTCCTAATGAGCTCAAGAGTATGTGTGCAGTGGGCAAATTAACGTTGACCACAGTGTCTGTAGACCATAGTGTCTCTAGGACACAGAAAAGAGCCTTGGGATATGAGCAGGTAGCAAATGCTCAGTTAGCCAAGTAGTAAAATATGAACCACTCGAGACAAGGAAGGGTTGTGTCCCATGCTTTTTATGTCACTCATCTTGTCTTGTTATGCACAGCACACTTGTGAAACAAAAGAAAAATATTTGAATGTGTGAGTACGCTTATCCTTCTTTCGGAACAATGGGCATTCATCAGTGCTGGTTGTCCTGATGTGAGATAGAATTCTGAATGTCACAACTTTAAGCACTTTCTTCTGAATTGCAACTCAGGGTCATTATCTAAAATGGAATATAAACTTGATGGGGTTCACAGAATAATACTATACCAGACAAGACGGTGACTGTAGTTCTATCAAACTCTTCTCACGTATAGTATAAGATACAGATTGTAATTGTGAGACAACTGCAGGTGGTCTTGCTGCCATCTTGGCCTGAAATAAAGTATGTTGTTTTTTTATTTTGATGGTCTTTATCCCTTGCCTTTGATTATTTGTGTATTGCACCTGTGACCCATAGCTGCAATTCAGAAGACTAGATAAATGTATGACTTAATGTAGGCGCTTAAAAGTAGAGATATTTGACATTATTCAACCCGAGAAAAATGCTTATTTGGACTCCAGTAATAGTTCATATTTCTGCTTTGTATCGGCATGGGACCCCAATAACACCAGTATCTACCAGGGGAGTGCTGTTTTGATTTAGGTCTGGTTTTTGTAATTTGCCCATTCAACACTGAAAGTTTGCATGGTAAGGCAGATAGCAAGGAAAATACCTTTCTTTGTAGGACTGTCCTCGACTAAAGAAATTCTTAGTCAACTAATAGTCATATCATTTGTCGACCAATTGATTTGGCGATTTCACTGACAAATCTGTAAAAATTGTGTTTCCCACCTGCAATAATGCAGATGGACCTCTTTAAATGTAGTGCGTACTAGAGATGTGCTTATAATTTCTCAGGAAATAGGCTCACTCACTCAGCATGTAAAAAGCATATAAATCGACTAATTTACTAACAAAGTCTTGGTCAACTAAGTCCAAACCAATCGGGGGGGCAGCCCTGTTGCTCTGATGCCTGAGTATGCATATGCCTGAGTGTGAGAAATTGGAACTATACTGTCTATATTATAGCTTTTCTCCAGGCAGAGTGGGAACTATACTGTATGTATTATAGCTTTTCTCCAGGCAGAGTGGGAACTATACTGTATATATTATAGCTTTTCTCCAGGCAGAGTGGGAACTATACTGTATATATTATAGCTTTTCTCCAGGCAGAGTGGGAACTATACTGTATATATTATAGCTTTTCTCCAGGCAGAGTGGGAACTATACTGTATGTATAATAGCTTTTCTCCAGGAACAGTGGGAACTATACTGTATATATTATAGCTTTTCTCCAGGCTGAGTGGAGACTATACTCTATATATTATAGCTTTTCTCCAGGCAGAGTGGGAACTATACTGTATGTATTATAGCTTTTCTCCAGGCAGAGAGAGTTCCCAGAGTGGGAACTTGGAACATTTGCTTTGGGGCTCCATGTCTGTCTTCATTTTGGGGGGGGGGGAAACAAAAAAACATTTCCCAGAGGAAATGGGGCATTGCATTGAACAGAACGTCACTGCTGTATCGGTACAAAGCTGTGAAACCTGAGATGGGACATTAGTCATCTCTGGTGGCGCTGTGTTGGTTATGAAACGTGTTGAGAGGAGATCACTGGGAAAAGGTCAACATGGTGAGGCTTTGATTACCACCTCTGCACCACACCCACTGTTATGAAGCCAACAATGAGGAATGGGATAGCATTTCTACACTGACAGCTCTCCACTCACTTTTTTTCTCCTCTACCTTTATGCTCGAACCAGATTTGTTTCATCATAGACTTTCACTCTGGTTTTGTGGTGTAGAGGTAAAGTATTGCAGGTCAAAGTACTTAGACTTTAAACTAATCTGTAGCTTTCTAAAGTCTCCCTTTTTATTTTTTGAAATAATATCTTATATCAAATGTAACCATACAACCCTCTAAAATGTGTTAAAGCAATACACTGGATTAAGGGATTCCTTGACATTTTGTCTGTTACTTTTCTTTGGCAGGTAGGCTAGTTGTGTCACAGTGAAAAGGTTTCTGTATTGCCTCAGTTAAATTGAACCCCTGACCTTGGCAGTGTTAGTGCCATGCTTTTTCCTATATTTTGGCAAATGCCTGGTGAAGAAAAAGAGACTAAAATTCAAAATGTCAGGGTATCCCTATTAGTGAAATGAAGAGAAATGCAGAGGTGAGACTGTTGTCAGCTAAAAGATCTGTCAGTAAATTCTTGTGACTTTACTTAGGGCGAAGAGTCTGCTGCCAACCTCAGTGACGAAGGGAAGGTGGAGGAGGATAAGAAAGGATCCCCAGAGCAGCTCACACAACCCTCCCCTGACCCCATGTCTAGGGGGCCTAAGGAGCGACAGACCACGGAGAGCATATCCAGTGAAAGTGGCCCCAGCAGTGAGGTGCAGACGGTGCGAGCGTCCTTGTTTGAGAACGTTGTGGAGAGGCACAGTGTACTGGTGCTGGATGAGGACCAGCCTAAAGACGAGGGCAAGACCTTGCTACGGTGTCTATCACTCAAACAAGGGGAGGAGGATGACGACGACAACGGAAGCCTGGTCACTGCCACCTACAGACAGCCTGCATCTCCCTCCAGCCCGCTGCGCGTTGTGCATTCCTTCGACACTGTGCAGGCCGTGGAGGAGAGCAAGGCAGTGAGTGAGAGTCTCCCGTCAGCCTATTTGGAGGACAAGGCCATGACCCTCCGCTCCAGACGCTCAGAAGGGACCAGGCCAGGAGGGTCT
>OMKL01052293.1:0-10967 GCA_900302295.1 Parasudis fraserbrunneri | reverse complement strand
AGGGATTTCGGAATTTCACCGCCGATGTTTGGCCAGTAGGCGGTGAGTGTGTCGGAACGGCATCACGTGACTCGTCCGTGGGACGCGGCGCTAACGCTGATGTACTGTACTAAATGTAATGAATGTAAATGTAGATCTAAATGTAGAAAGAGTGGTAGGTGTTCATAGTGTTTGCAAAGGTTCATTCATGCTAAAATTGGTGACAGGGTATACTTGGCATTTATGTATCGTAAAAAAAAAAAAGGGTCCCATCAGCAGCAATTAATAGGCATTATACATAAATACAAAAGATTGTTCAAAACTATTAAGGTTACAGCATTAGGACAAGAGATTGCATGTCAGTTGTGTGTATTTAGTAATGTGGTCAAATAGCGGATGGCAGACTTGGAATAGTAAGAAACGATTTAAAAAAAGAAAAAAAGAAAGAAAAAAAAAGACACGCACATCTCAAAACCCAATAGGATGGCTGCTGGATCAAACAGATACTTTGTAGAGTTGAACAGAGAGATCCACCAGACTTGGAACAGTACACAGTTCTCGCCCTTGTGGGCAATGCACGGGCTTATTCATTTGAGATTTCCAGAGATAACTGTAACTGAGACAGAGCTCCTCTCTACAAAAGGAAAGCTGAGGCTCAGGCTGGTCACAGTCGAGGGGTTATTGTGGTGGTCGAGGCACAGCGTAATCCAGCAGGCCCCGAGACTATCCGCCAGGGATGAGTGCCATACCGGTGAGCGGTATTGAAGGGAAGGTTTTGTCCCGCCCCTCGTCATATAAAAAAAAAAAAAAATCACATTGCATATTATTTGTGTGAAAAGTAGCAATACGCAGCATCTAACTTGATTGGACGTTACATCAACATTCAACATTAACAACAGTTAATCTACTTATACTTGAGAGGTGCATTGTCAGCATGGGGGTTTAGATTGACTGATGGAGTAAAGTATAAATCTACTTCCTGAAAGTAACCATGCGAAGCATACTCAATAAAACCCAGATTTGAAGGTTACTGAAGGGGTACCCAAAAAATGCCTACTCGACCATCAAAACGTTAAGACTACTGAACCATACTGAAAAGACCATATTGAGGGGGTTTTCAGACACGGCAATGGAGTGTTTTATACTTACTGTGCGTTGGCCAACTAACACCTCTCCCGGAGTTTTAAGCTAGGCAAGCCACAATTTTTTGTTGTCGCCGCCAGACTGGTCCAACTCTGCACAGTTGAACAGCAAAAAATTATTTTAGGAAGAAATAATTACACTCTATATATATATATTCTTTTTTTTTTATAGAACTGAACCTATAAATCAACAGTATTGTGAAAAACATAATGACATAAGTATATACAGTATTATGTTCATTACTTTATTTCCCATTTCAGATGAAATTATATATAATTACACCCGTTTGATACTACCTGTTTTTAAGGACTGATTCTGGATCAGCACGATCTGTCTTTCGGTGCTCATCCTGAATCAGTCCTTAAAAACAGGTAGCACTGAACTGGTGTCCCTAGCAATTGCCTTTGGCGTCCAACAGCTAATTTGCATCAATGACAAAGCACAGTGTTAAACGTTATCGAATGAAGTTCTCGCTCGTGTATTGTGTGAAGGACTAATTAATGGCATGGAATGCAACACACGGAAATATACTGTGTGTCTATATGGTTTGCATAGAGGACTTACTTTTCTTTTGTGTGAGAACTTGCTCTCATTCAACATTATGAAGCAATGGAGGCCATGAAGTTGCATTTTACCGTGGTGGCGAACATTGTCGATTGCGTGCCTGCAGACCTTATATTTAAAAGGAAAGCAAAGCATATTTAGTTAAACTGACCTGGGGTTCCTATATCTAAATATGAAGTGTTCCGATTGTTTATAGAGCAACATTAGCATACAGATTAAATGTATTGAATGCAGCTGCTTTCCATTATGCTGCAATTTTCATTTAAGTTTTATTAATTCACACAAATACAGTTCTTACTTTTCTCAGGAATGAGGTCATTATTGTCCGTGTCCTGCTGCTTGCTGCAATGCAATCTTCCATGAAATCAATTTGTCTCATTTGCAGCCTTTGTGAAAAAACAACAAAAAAACAGCGTTATTTTATTACAAGCCTGTAAATAAATTCCACGTGGTTCAGAAGAGATCTGCTTGACTTGAAGAATGCCGACCCTTTACGAGCAGACACTGCACGCCCTCCGGATCGGTGCTTCCTGCAAATCCTAAGAAAAAGTCTGTTAGTTACGGTAATGTCAATGTGAGCTACTGTGCAGTAAGTTAAAGGCGCACTCCTGAAAGTGTCAGTTCACCCAAAATTCACAAAAACATATTTTCCCCCTTACCAGGAGTGCTATCTATCCATCCAGATCGTTTCGGTGTGACTTGCCTAGTGCTGAAGATATCTGCCGTAGAGATATCTGCCGTCACTCCAATACAATGGAGCTGAATGGCACTCAGCTTGTGGCACTCAAAGCACTGAAAAAAAATGCATTTGAAAAACTCAAAAGCAATGTCTTTTTCCAGAAATCATGACGCGGTTACTCGAGATAATCCACAAACCTTGTTGTGAACAGTTTCATGTAGGAACTATTTTCTACCGAACTACACCCCCATTCATTACTATGCAATGAGGGTCTGGAATAAATATTTTTGCCCTAGCATTTTATTCCTTGACATGATTAACAGTTGGCATGAATCCACTGAAAAACAAATTTTCTCTAGTCTATCTCTCATAACAGTCACACTTTCAATGTTTAAATCTAAGAATAAACGTGAAGCACCCCCCTAGCGCCCCCTATTGAGCAGCCGCCACTGGTATTAAGAGTGATATGTACTGTCTACGATCAGTTGTTTGATATCCATTTACTGCATTGTGTGACATCACTAATAGGTCACACACTCTTGGTCCAATATGTAGTACGTTGACACATTTAGCTGAGTAGGTATTGACATGTCTTGAAAGAATATGAGCTGCTGACTTGGAATTCCTGGTAAATTTCAATGGGTTTTTGTTGCCAGTTTGCATATAATCGCTGTCGGATGAAAACCTCTTATCTCCAGTTTTGGTCATTTTTCAGTTTTTGTTTTTTTTCTGGGAATGAATGTTTACATGGTTCTCTATCATCTGAGACAGTTTCATGACCTTAGGACCTATGAAGCACATTGAAAACTCAAAGTACAACTTTAAAAATACATCGATGTCAATCTGAAAATTAGGCTGTTTTTCAGAGTTCCTGAAAAGTTAACCTTTTAGAGATGTAAGTGGTTTTCATAGATCCTTGCATTCGCAATGAAGGTAAAGGAGTAGAGATGCTGCTAAGCCATTTTCAGTAGTTTATTGAACGATTTGGTGGAAAAACCATATTTATACAGATTGTTATTCAATACTGAAAATGTTTAAAAGGGTTCAACCTACATCTGGAAGGGATCTTTAACAACACTCCTCATATTATCAATTTTCTTCTCCCATGCGACTTTTCGACAAGCTATTCTTAAAATCCCACCAGAATCAGGGACGGTTCAAATGAACTACACAACAGCGGGTGAGATAATAAATTTGTTCTCTAATGATCTGTGCATTAGATCCTCCAATGACCCCCCCCCCCTCTTTTCCTCAGGGAGTGTGATCTGTCCATCGCTGGATGGATATCTATTGATGGATGGCTGGAGCGGGACCAGTAAAAACCACGCACAGCGGCTTTTTAATGGCTCTGAAATGAAGGGCGTATGGGGCTTTAAATGGCCGCGTGACATCTCACAAGCGTGATTGAGCCGCGCACTTGTGAAACACGGACGAGGGGGGGCCACGCCTGACATTAATGAGAAATTCATGGGTTAATTTATCGGACGTCTGTGTTACATCGATGAGACACGTGTCGGGGGAGGTCGACGTTAAAACGAGTCGTCCATGAATTCTGTACTAGAGATGGGAGGATGCTCCGATGTCTCAAGTTTTTTTTTGTTTCGTTTTTTCCCCATTGAGGTGGATTTGGTTGAAAAGGATAGGTCACATATGCAGATATGCTTCTTGCTCAATTTGTCACGATTTTGAATGGTTTACAGTACAGTAAGTTAGCGTGCCTATTCAGTTAAATGTTGTTTTATTGTTATAGACTCTTGGAAGAATAGCCCGATATTGTTCAAAAACTTAAGGTTAAGAGCCATCTTCGAAAGTTAAAGTTTCACTGCGCTACAATTTAGTTTATTGTACATATTTACCGTATCGCCTCGGCTTACATTTGGTTCACACATTACACGATGCTGCTTTCACTGTTGCTCAGCAGTGCAAGGTGTAAGTGTTTAACTTCCCCAGTCGGCTCCCAATGACTGACCCACCTTCGCTACGCAAGTCGGGAACAGGAAAACATGCCTACATGTCACTGAACACGGTGGCGCCGAGGGTTTTTTTTTCCCCGAGACGATGGCGGCGTTCTTGTTGGGACACCGCAATGCGGCCAATTTGGCCATTTACCACAGTGGGTCACATTAGCGGCGAGAGGTGGGAGAGGGTCACGGGGAGCGGCGTTCCCATCAGTTTACCAGATAATCAATACACCTGTCAGTTGGAATCACAGGGGAAATCAACTCCAAATTAGAACCTGGAAGTGGGGTGTTCCTTCCTCGGCGAGGTTGGCTACAGCTCACATCTTCAAGCCCCTTGTCTGTGCTTCACATCACTCTCTCTCTGTCTCTCCCTAACTCTCTCTCCTCTGTTTCCCAGACTTACACACACACACACACACACACACGACAGTAACAGGGAACATTTTTACAGACATACAGTGACAATTGTGTTAAATCACTGTATAGTTAACTCTGTAGGACACCAGCACTGCGATTTTGTCTGTCTTTTTTTCTTTTTCTTCTTCTTCTTTCCTTTTAGAGCCTATATTTGAGGGAATTGAGCGAACATAGCATGCCATCTCATGGTGAAATGTGGAAGAACAATATTGTAGTGAGCTTCATTGTCGCCGACTCTGGCGTTGGGATGGGGGTTGGTGGGTGGATATGTATCTTTTTTTTTTTTCAAAATGTTTTAACTCACAGTGTAAATCACAGAGGTCAGAGTGCAATGGAGGAGTTTTGGGGTTCAGTGCCTTGTTCAATGGCACTTTGGCAGAGATGATAGGCACCACAGATTTAATACCAGCTACCCTTCAGTTGCTAGCTCGCAACTGGGATACACAGTCCTGTTGGTACCCGGGATCGAACCAGCGACCTTTCAGTTATTTGTCAACCTTTCTACCTCTTGGTCATCCTGCCAAAAAAAAAGAAGGTTTTATGAGAATAGCGCCACCACGAGGCCAGATGACTCAGAACTCCTTGTTATTGTAAGGCAGACATATTTGTCAAGTTTGGTGGAAATTGGACAGTGCGTTCACAAGTAACAAATCACTTCCTGTGTACTATGCATTTTTCCAAAATTTGATTGGATCTGGTGGTCATATGGCTTGGCCTATCAATTATCTAAATTACAAATTTAAAGATTTTTGTCCCCAGATTCCAAACAGCAAGTTTGGTGAGAATCAGGTGAACAGGCTAGGGGAAGTATAGGGAAGAAAGTGTTTTTCAAAAAAAATTGAAATGGTGGAAATTCCAATATGTTCCAATGGTGGCACGAGTGGGAAGGTCACAGGGTCACCGAAATCAAGAGACTTCTCCCTCTAGGGGTCATGAATGGGCACTTCGTATTTTAAACGATTCCAATGAAAGCTATTCAACTTATCGCATTCGCACATAGGATCTGCTGTGGCAGTCGGGGTGAATCCATAATATACCTACCAAACTTCAGATAGATGGGTTTGTGTGAAGCTTCATGTTAACTCATGCAACTAGTTACATTCATAACCACAATGAAATATTGTTAGTGCTTCGCTTCAAAGCTACCACTATGGGTAAATAATGTAGCGAAGTGAAGCCCGAAGGAATACCTCCCCACTCATGTGTCACATAAGTATAAGTTCAAGCAGGAAAATGGCTATTGGTTTCCTTAAGTTGTTGTTTCTAGTTGCTCAGATACTAACAAAATGGTGCACTCCGGGGAAAGGACCCTCTCCTACGTAGACATGAGGGGCTCATTCTAAGCTAACGAAAGCACAGCTGTTCTTAGTTTCAGGTGATTATACACTAATGAAAATATAATTATGAATATTATATTCCATTTCTGCCAACAGATCCCCCTGAATAATACACACTGGTCCTTTAAGCGGAAACGAGAGAAGGGTCGTTGACATAAGTACGTAACCACTGTAACCTTCCAGGGTCCCTGCTGTGCACCTTCTCTTCTTCACACTGGTTGCAAGAGGGAAGAAGATGCCATGTCCCTTAGGTAAAACCCAACAAAGGCCCGGGGCAAGGACCGTGATGCTGCCAGAGAAAATGTCCCCAGACTTTCAGCGCCACTGACGCAGAGACGGTTCGAGTTGAGTATGCCCTGACAGACTGTGGAGGGGTCTGGCCCAAACTGGAATATGGTAGACTGACAGTGTCTGCAGTCAAGAGGGATAACCTCTGTTTTGAGAGAGCCTTCCCTATGTTGGGTCCTCCAAAACAGACCAACAACTGATCCGATTTTTCCGAATGTCCTGTGTGCATCTAATGTAGCACGACAACGCTCGGCTTGGACACGGCGAATGCGTCTTTTTCGATCACCCTCATTGCGACGAGGAGGGGGTAGCGACCAAGGGTCTCGTTTTGGACAAGATGTCTGCTCCTCTGTTGAGGAGACGTGGAATGTGCAAGGCACAAAACAACAAAACATGCATGGGGGAAAAGACTAGAAAACAGTAGCGGTTTACAAAGACATGCAAGAGGATCATGGACTTTAATTTGAGGAATTCCTAGAAAGGGAAAAAGGGAGAGCTGGATGAGGAGAGACGGCAAACTGAAAACCTGAAGTCAGAATGGAGAAACATGTCAGGAGAGCAAAGATGAAGATGCACCCTACACACAAAAAAAGTGGAGGGAAAAAAAGTATAAAATGATCATGGTGTGATTTTTCTGGGGGTCTGTACTAAACGAAAATGTTTCTTTAAGTGTGTGTGATAAGATTTGTCAGCCAGGGCTTCCCTGTAGTATCACAATACTTCATTTAAAATGGTATTTTGACACACACTTTACCTTTATCAAATATCGCAGTCTGCTGTGATTTGGAAATTGCTCTAGGCTATACTGGGATATTGATTACATTTTGATGAATTGTACAGTCAGGGAGGACATTTAACTGGCAGGGTGCCGTCAAGCAAAATGCTCTATCCCCCACGGTTCAGAGCAGAGCTAAAAGAACGAAGTCGCTAAGTCAAAGCGGCATAAATCTCCGCCAAACACGGGCGTGTAACAAGGTGTAGGCTATTAGGCATGTGATGTGACTTGATCGAGATTGGGCCAGAAAATGAACAGAGCAAAATGTTCAACTTCACGGTGAACTTATTGACATGTGAACACACACACACACACACACACACTCATCGTCCCCTTGCTAGAGTGACTCACATCACCGCGCATCCTGTGTTGTGTCAGAGCGGTTGCCATGGTGATGAGCACACGCTGAGATCCGTCACTGGAGATATTGTTAGCTTTCAAATGAACATGTGGAGCTGTCATCAGTGTGTGTGTGTGTGTGTGTGTGTGTGTGTGTGTGTGTGAAAGAGAAAGAGAGAGAGAGTGTATACTGCATGGCAAGTTAATTATCTTCCTCCTAACTGCGTCCTTTTTAATCACTGGATGCTTCTTTCATTACTGGACCTATCCTGCACCATCTAAGAAGGGTAGTTCTGCCTTACAATAACAGCCTGTGTTATTTTTTTTTAATTTATCTATTTGAGAGAACATTTTGTGAGAACGTTGGGGATGAGTCTTATAATTGTATTGTACTTATAATGTAATTTCCCCACAGTAAAACACAGAGAACATCACAAATTGCATAACAAATTTTTTTAGAAAATTTGGAATGCAATAATCACAAAACAAAGACCTGGGCTAAATCCTGATCTGGGTCTGAGTGGGGGGCCTTAAAGTACAGGCCTGAGGCCTACGGATTCGTGCTCGGTCCACCACCTGCTGGACTCCATGGTTTGTTGTGGTTGACACCAAAGACGGGGATTTTGAAAACCGTGAGAAACACAGCAAGTGGGAAGAGAGACTTCAGACTGAAATAGTGATCCAAACGTAAACAAATGGGTAGTCAAACCAAACTACATGTAAGACACAGATCTGGAGACGTGTTTTCTTTCTCTCGTAGTTGACTGAGCTATTGATACAAGACACAAAAACTTACACCAGACAACAGGTAAATATACGTTTTTAATTGCATTTGTTGTATTTTGTGGCTGTAAAGGGATTGTTTATGTTGAGTAAAACAGATCTTCTCTGATTTACAATGGGTTAAAGAGGGTTCCAAGTAGCTTATTTTCCATCTACAGATCAAACTCTTAATGTAATATACCCCATATTGATATTGTTTTTAATTTAATATTTTTTTTCATCACAGATTGGGGCTTTAAGTAAAAGATTTGTGTACTTTTACCATCAGAGATTATGAATCTCATTCCAAATGTGCTATTCCTGCAGAAACACTTCATACATGCTACACTACTACCCTCTAGTGGATGTTGCATAAAACAGCAGCAAACTTTACAGCTTGGCAACTACAACTGCACACCCAAAGTTACCCAAAGCTGACACAAACCCTTAAGATGAGTCTATAGGAGGGCTGGATGATATGGTCATGATATTTGTCTTATTTTTAAAGGTATAACAATATTTTATGTTTTTCCAGTGCAAATTACAGTGTGATATAAGTAACATCTTTTTTATGTCTTTTTTTTTTTTTTTTATATATACAATGGTCATAGTGCTTTTTCATTCAAAAGGATATATTTTAATAACATTTTTATCCCAATATTTTTATAATACTTCTGCAAGGAGCAATTTTTTGTTTAAATAAAGAAATGCTCTATTGTTGATGACAGCAGAATAAAAATCCATACCTTTGCATGGATCCGTGACAGTATACCTCCCAGCCCTAGTCTACAGCCTTATGGTACACTGCTTATTGTCTGTGTCTTGTGAAGGACAGACTTGTGAAGGACAGAGGTGCGTTAGTGAATTTGATCTCAACTCTAAAGGGAGTTCTTTACCGCAGCACCTGCAGGCATCTGTGAACTGGAATCAGGCCCCGGAATCCAAGACCGGACCGACCCGGACCGACCCGAACGGACCCAAACCCGGGACGGCCCAGATCTTACCCATACACCTCTACATGACATCTACGAGTGTTAAGATTTCTTTGATCACTACACAGATATTGTTTTTTGACACTAATCAGATATAATAGAATGCTTAAAGATGCAAGGTGGAAATAACTCCATCACCATCTACATTTTGGGTATATTCACATATATGTCCTTGAAGATGTTTGATGGAAAATAAGGTTTTGAGAGCTTTCTTAGCCCATCATAACTTCAAATACTGGTCTGTTTTATTCCAGTCTTTACAGGTATTACAAACAAACCTTTAAAGCATTTTAAACGAACCATTTGTTTAGCCTCATGTATATCCTGTTTAGCTGTCACATACTGTTAGTATAAGGCTCAGACAATACACTTAAAAAAAGAACCTTCTATCCAATAATTTACCATGTGAACAAAGTCAGAAGAGGGGCGACAATGTTTCCCCTTATGAAAAATGATCATGGTATTCCCAAAATAGTATCATGGTATTTCCATAATTTTATGATCACTACGATGATGATAGTGACCAAAATATGATGGAAATACCATGATATTACCATCTGTATCATGGTTTAAATTAGATTATATCATGCTATTATTTAAGAACAAAAGTGGTACCATGGTGATACATACCTTTTACCATGGTGGTACCATGGTAAATGATTTGAACAATGGCCCATACCATGGAAAAACTGAAATTACCATCATATTACCATGATTTTCAAAAAGGGTCAACAGGGGGCATCATGCTGCATTTAGGTTGGGCCTTTAAACCAGTATGACATGTGATCATGATAAAGCAATGAAACAAAAATCCTTTGAGACTGCAGGTTCAGTTTGCTGGCATTATTTTTATTTTGTATTGATTAATTACAGCAACAGATATGTCCAGTTGCTCAGTCCTCAGTTTAAAGGCCCAATCTGTGATGCCAGTATGGCCCACTCAAAATATCTGATAGTATATTATGTGACAGTTAAACATGAATCCTACTTGACTTTTGAGGCAGGAAAGGGTTTGTTTACATTGGTAATGTTTGTAACCATTGGTAGTAAAACACATCTGTATTTTATGATGGGCAAAGAAAGTTACACAAATGTTGTCCATTTTCCATGGACAAGTCATAAACGTTCTGTTTCCGAGGGGAATACATTTTCGTGAACGCTGTGTCGTGATTGGTCGAATATCTTCCGGTCTGAAGAGCTTTTCCGGTGGAAGATGACAGCTTCCTCAAATTTTAACGGGCTGAATTATAAACTGTCTCTGGAGCATTCAAAGATTGTGGAAGAGATAGGCTGGCTTGAGAGACTACGCGTGAGAGGCCTATAGAGATAGAGCCATGCCACATGATTAGCAAACAGAGGTACTAGTACTATTCTTGTACTTTCATCTTGTAGAGAGATCTCATTGGTTACACAGACTTGGAGCGATCCCATTGGTTAGTTAGGAACTGGAGTATGTCCATAGTACAGTACATAACACACTGGGAACCAGAGGTGGAAAGTAACTAATTACATTTACTCTGGTTACTGTAACTGAGTCGATTTTTTTCAGGAAAACTACTTTTTGAGTATTTTTAAAAGCCTGTACTTTTAAGTATTTACTTTTACATGAGTACGTTTTATTTTGGTCATAAGAGTACTGAGTACAATGAGATCTGTCATTTACAGTAAAACACAGTCATTTTGGACATAACTGAGTTGGAGTATGATACATGTTCAGTTACAATTTGGCTA
>OMKL01052285.1:0-13726 GCA_900302295.1 Parasudis fraserbrunneri | reverse complement strand
TTGCTCTCCCTAACAATGTAGAACAGAACAGACTAATCTAGTTGACTGGCACGGCTCTCCATCCTCTCCCCCCTCCAAATGAGGAGTAATGGAGCTATCCTACTCTACCACAGATTACACAGAGAAAGAGAAAAAAAGAGAGAGGGAGGGAGAGAGAGAGGGAGAGAGAGAAAGATAAAGAGAAACAAATTGTTTTGTTTCATGCTCGCTTTGACAATGTAAACGTGTGTTTCCCATGTCAATAAAGCCCCTTTGAATTGAATTGAATTGAATTAAAAAAGAAAGGCAGGGATAGAGAAAGAAAGAGAGGCAGGGATAGATAGAGAGAGGCAGAGATAGATAGAAAGAAAGAAAGGCAGGGATAGAGAGAGAGAGATAGAGAGAGAGGGATCTGTCCTTCATCTGTGATGTGCTGAATAGAGTCCAATGCCCCTTCACAAGTAAGAGAAAGGCTATTCATCTACTCTTTTGTGCAGCCAAAACATTACTGAGACCTTACAGTCCTGTTTGGCACACTGTCAACAGAACAGCATCAATCAAACCCATTTTCTGCTCTTGTCAAAAGCTATGATGCAACAACCACAACATTAATGTGACAGGGTCCAAATGGGGCTTGAGCCCCTGCCCCTTCGCCTTAGAAATTGTTTACTGGTGTCTTTTTTTGGATATATACTTACCATCAGCTCCACTCAAAATTAGCCAGGATAATCGCCTGGTAAAGATTTTAGGTGTGGGAGTGCCCTTTTGGTGCTTGAGCCTCCGCCCCCCCAAAACACCTGTGCATGGTCCTGAATGGCAAGGCCATTCTATGTGGCTGGTCTGATCTACACAACAGCAGCTCCAAGAAGTACTCTCAAATGGTCTGAACTGCTCATCTGCTCATTACTGATTTAAATCAGACAACAACAAATTAGCAGATCAAACACATCAGAGTGTAATCGGACACATCAAAGTCTTATTAAATGGTTGTAGATTTTAATCTGCCCTGACACAGGGGCATTGAAATAGTGTTCAGTAGGGGGAAAACAACTGTGAAAAGTGAGGGAGGAGCACAGACGAGAGGAGGGGAAAAAGTAGAAAGAGTTCCGACAGATGGACTCCCTGAGGACTTCTGGCTGTGGACAACCTGTGATCATGTTCCCAGTGTGTTCCGCTCCACTCAGCCACAGGCAGAGAGCTTTTGTTCATGTGAAAGAAGTTCAGTGCTAATGTGAGAACAGTCATAATGGCGACCTCACAGTGGAAAACCTGTGAGACTGTTTCTCTACCCTTATTAAGATAAGAGGTCTGTGAGTGACAGGTCAAGAATCCATGTTACCCGGTCCTGATGTGAGGAAAGATCAAACTTAGAGATACGTTCACAAGACCTTGGGCCCATTCCAATTCTCACCACTCCCTTCCTATTCTTATCTCCTTTCCTTCGTGACCTCTGATCTGACTGATGTAACCCAAAAATTGGATAAGGAGTAGTATTTAAGGAAAGAAAATGGTCCAGTCCTTGTATCACACAGCAAGGCAATGCAAAGCACAAATGGCAAAGTACAGTGAATAATAACTTGTCACAGCTCTGAAAGTCTGCAGGTACATATTTCCATATGCATCAGATGATATTGGCACAGCTGGGTAAGCGGAACGACATATTATGAAACCTCTAAAATCAGCATTTTGAGCTATGAGGGTGATGGAAAAATGTGTCTTCTTAATCTCCTCTACATTTCAGCTGAATCACTTTTCTATACTGCCTCCACCAGGGGTATTAAAGCATTTATTGCGGTGCTCAATAGCTGGAGAGTGGCAGGAGTAAATCTTTATGGCAGCAAAATCACTCCACACACATATCCCTAAGACTTCACTTGGCTGAGGAAAAATTTGCTATTATCTGAAAAACATCCAGTCATGAAGCTATTCATTAGGTTGTTAGACTAGGCGAGAATGTGTTTTATCAGTAGAAAAGACAAATCGGAAAGATAGGGGAATTTCACCCTGATGTAACCATTCATGCATGTTAAATTGTTCTCACAGTTCTGTCTCCCTTGTTGCCTATTAAATTAATTCCTATCAAAGCCCCAAGTGACTGGATGAATCTGTCTCCCATTTAAAGCGAAATTCTCAGAGGCCTTTGAGAGGTATTTGAATTTCTCATCCAAAATGTTTCCTGTCACCTCCAGTCACCAATGAAAGAGAAGCTCTCAGTAAGCTCTGACGTCATCCCCCCTCCCGGTGAGACCAAAGTGTTACTAGGGCTGCGTTGACTGTTCATATGCCTGGCCAGGGGTATAGAATTAGGGGGAGTAGTGAAACTGACTACCCAGGGCCCCAAGCTGGGGGAGGGCCCTCAGAGGGTCTGGACTAAAAGATTTTAAAGGTTTTTACTAAAGGTGTATATGAGTCACAGCTGGGGAGAGGAGGGGGGCCCAGAGACACATCATGTGCACAGGGCTCAGAATTTATTTTTACACCCTTGTGCCTGGCTTGCTTCTATACAGGGATGGACTGGGACAAAAAAAAAAAAAAAAAAAAAACAACAGCCTTGGACTTTTTGATCTAGACTGGGCCACCACAATTGATGGCAGCCGTTTCCCCACCATATTTTATGCACACATGTAGTAATGTAGGCCTATTAGTGGATAAATACTAGCCCATTTTTAATAGATTTTGACTAAAATACAGGATTGTATATATTGTATATATTATAAGTCAGTATTTAGATCAATTACCATATACAACCAGAAGGATATAAAAAATAACAATAAAGCGTAGAAGTTCTACCCTGTGCTTATTATAGGGGGGAGCCTGTGGTAGGCTTGACCCATGCCGTGCCTGTTATATCACAGGTATCAGCTCAGGGATCCTTTGAAGTGAACTGAAGGGAAATGAAGTTCCCAGTTTGTAGTAAACTGAGATCAGCTGTTTTCTTTAAAGTAGGCTAATGTATTGGGAGAGGGGGTAAAAAAAACATTCAAGACTACATACTGCCCTAAAAAGGCAAACAGCAGTAGTGAAACTGAGAAAAATTACTTCAAAGTCTGTCTCCTGTCTCGCCAAAAGGTACTGTTAGTTTAAAGAGACGGCATGTTATTAGTGCATTATATACTATCTACTGTTGTCCCAACGATACCTTTGGGAAGTCATTTCTCTCTTTAATTTTTTTCTGCACTTTTAGTGTAGAAAAGATCACTTATAGATGTGTGATTTGGGGTCCTTGAGGGGCTTCCAGGGGGTCCCCAGAGGAAGAAGAAAAAGGGGGGGGGACAGTTTAATTTCACTACTGAAATTAGTGAGAGAATAGAGGACCTATTCTGATCATAGATTTCACTTTGTCTAATGTTATCTCCTCAACTGCAGTATAGACATCTACAGAATCCTGGACCTAATCATATCAAACAACACAAATCTTCTCAGATGGGAGTCCCTGGGACAAGATCTTATCAAACAGGGGTCCGTGGCCTTTGCCTATTTTGTTATCCTTGACACGAAAAAGATTGATTACCACTGGTCTACAGCACACCAACCATCCATTTTCCTATTCTATTTCTATTCAATTTCCAATTCCTATCCACCATGCGTGTTTCTGTAGTGAGGCATCTGCTGACATGCTTGTGTGCATGAGCTTGCCCAGTGCTGCTGTCGCTGTGTGCCGAGATTGGTGATGGATGGTTATTCCCTGCCATCGGGAAAGAGTTATGGAACAGGAGTAGGTTACATGGGATGCTGATGAGTGATAATTCTCTCTCTCTCTCTCTCTCTCTCTCTCTCTCTCTCTACCTTTCTCTCTCTGCTCACTATTAGATAGGCTACATATGGTCCTCATCAACCTTGATCCTCAATAAAAATGTCTTAGGCTCCGGCGGTCCTGAAGATTAGAATCAAGAGCTTTTTGGCAGAAAAAATGACAACAATGTTGGTAATAAAGAAAAGAAAAAAATGTACACAGAAAATTATGCCAAGCAACGGAATCTCTTTTTTTTTTTGTTTGTTTGTTTTTAGGATTTCCTCTTCCGAAGACGAACACTTTTCACATTTGAAGTTTGAGCCAGTTATGTAAAATTCCTCCCGTAATGACGATAATGATTCGCTGAAGATTTTTACTTGCTGGTTAATTATTGCATTAATAAAGAACAAAACTCAGGAAAGCTTAATTATAACACTTTTAAATACAGCACACAGCTATGACAAGGGTATCGGCAGCCTAATTCATCAGAACATTGTTTTCTCGTGCTGGTATGGCCATCAAATCACTGAATATATATTTCACATTCTCTGTTGTCATTTTGTATTGGCTTTGTTTGGAGTTTTTGTGTGCTGCATACACAGTGGGAAACTACAGTATGTGCCCTCTTCACATATTATGGAAAGAGCAACAAAAATATATAGCAAGACAAAGAGTTGTTAATGACAAAAAAACACATAGAAAGAGCAATGTAGGAGGACTGAGAGAACGAAATCATTAGACAGAGAGAAACCACGTAGGACATGTAGGGAACATGTTGGGTCGTTGCATCCATTTGTGGTTGTGTCAAAATGATATGATATAAATAAGCCTGCCTGGTAAACAACAAAATCTCTTTTTCCGTTCTCAGCTTATTACAGCAGATGAGCCATATATGGGCAGGGACAGGCTGTGTACAGAACCAGACATCTGGATCCCACTTTCAGTTTCAGTTTATTTATTTATTTGTGGGGACAATGCACATTTATGAACATTTCTGTAAATGTGCCAGCTAATTTTCAGCTGCAGTCCCTGTGCAAGATGTTCCTAGAAACCAGTAACCAGGGTTGAGCTAGGTCCAAAGGCAAAAACAGCAATAAAATACCTGGGCTGTATGCTGGATGATAGTCTAGGAGGAGAGGAAATGGCCATGCAAATAGTAGGGAAAGTAAATGCCCGAGTCAAATTCTTAGTCAGAAAGGCCATTCTACTTGATCGAGACTGCCTTAAGCTAGTGGCGAACAGTCTAGTTCAGCCTCACTTTGATTATCCCAGCACGGCCTGCTATAGCGGGCTGACAGAGGCACTCAGGAGAAAGCTGCAGGTATCCCAGAATAAACTGGTTAGGGTGGTAATGGGCATGGGTCCACGGGATCATGTAGGGAGGAGCAAACTACAGGAGCTCAGTTGGCTACCAATAGAGGCCAGGGTGTCCCAACTCAGATTCTCAATGAATAGTCAACGATAGGACCCACAATTACTTCACTTACTACTTCCTTAGTAGGAGAAGCCCACAGCTACAGAACCAGAGCAAGCCATGGCAATCTACTCTCAAAATGGTGCAGAATAAAAATGGGACAATGCTAATTCACATTCATAGGGCCTCAGGAATGGAATGAGGTGCTATTAGCCATCAAACAGGTACAAAACCTGAACAAATATAAGGTTATGGTTAAGAAATGGCTCCTGGAAAAGGTCCCAGAGTAAAATCAGGGACAGGCATCAGAGGAAGTGACAGTGAATCATGTGCACATAGATTTTTTAAATTGCTTTGACTATTTCACCATAACAAGGATGTTTTATGTACTTTTTATGTAAAGGACCACAATGGAAATAAGTCTGTGATTTTTTTTTGTAGCATCCTTGATGACTTTAAAATGCCTGTATCATGTACAATGTATTAAAAAAAAGGTCAAATAAACGTAATTAAACAAAACAAGTTTTTAAAAAAAATAAATAAATAAAATAAAATAAAATAAAAACAAAACAATACAAGACCGAAGTAGTACATCATGGGACAGTTAGAAACAGGTAGTAAGCATGGGACAGTATGATACTATCTCACAGTATTCAGTATACAAAGCCATGAGAAGCAACATGAATCTACACACTGATGCAGTAACATTAATAATACCAACCATACAGTAATACATGAAAGCCACGCAGAGCAACATGAAGTGGTTAGACACTGATGATGAAAGACAATGTTAATAACCACTCAATTACACACAAGCCATGCAAAGCATCATGACAACAATAAGACACTGATGAAGAACAGTGTTAATAACCACTCAATACAGACAGGCCATGCAAAGCATCATGACAACACTGATGTAAAAATGTTAACTTCACCACAATGTTAATGTTGATAAAAATATGAATAACCACAAATGTCAATGTGAATAAAATGTTAATAATCACACTTTAATTCAAACAAGCCACGCAACATGGAGACATAAGACATAGATGTAAGTTGTTAATAACCACGATGTTAATGATAACAAAATGTCCAGGGCGGCTGGTATAGATGTGATCTGGGCTTGGACCAGAGTAGGCCTGTATGTAGTCTGCACCACCAACTGCCATCTACAAATCACCACCATGACACAAAAACAAAACAGAAACAGAACTATAACAGCGGCTGTATCCTAGAATGAGAATGGTTGCTGATAGAGGTTGTGTTATAAATACTCCCCCACAAGTACTTCCAGACTTGCTGGCTTCCCAGCGGCCAGATTCCTCCTCAGAATTATGACCTTTCAGTTCGCCCTCGGTGCATTGTGCTTGGGGCTAATGGCAGGCAAGTAATCATATGCATGAGGGATTTAGTATTATAGTTTCAATAGTGTTTCATTTGCCTGCTGTAATGACTGAACTGTATGTCTACATGTAAATCTGCCATCATCTGTCTCAGAACTAGCATAGGGAGGCAGCGTGGTCTAGTGGTAGAGAGGCCAACCAGATCCCTGGCATAGCCAGGAGCATATATACCAGCTGTGAGTTGGCGACTGCAGAGGTTGGCTGATATTATATCTAAGGTGCCCACCAACTCTGCCAGGCACAGAACTCTGAGCAAGGTACAGAACCCCTGAACTGCCCCACACTATGCAAAAAGAGATGTGTGAAAATTCTGCACAACATGTGTCATTATAAACACATCTGGAAACTGAACTGCAGACACTATTTCCTCAACTATTTCTTCAGCTTTCCTTGAGTTGAAAATAGTTGAAGAAATAGCGTCTGCAGTTGACTAGAGGTCTGCTCTCCTCCGGATGACATCACTCAGTAGAGTCTTTTGCGGGACTTGTGTGGCTGATCTCTGGAGACACCGTGCACGTTGTTACATTTTATGTCCGATTGTCACATGTCCTCCTTACAACAGAATGATAGGATTCAGGTTAAAAATGTAAAAGTAATCTTCATCTTCTTGTAGCTGTGACTCATGAAGAAGTAGAGCTCCTCGCATGGCACTGTAAAAGTGCTTCCTACGGTGGTTGCTTCTAACCTGACCCACCAGATGGTCTGTTACACAGAACCATCTGGGAAGTCGTGCTTTGAAACTGTTTGGAATAGGGCCGGCACTTAAAAAAAAAAAAAAAAAAAAGAATACTTAGAGTATCTTTGCCCGTAGCCGCCAGTAGTTCCTCAAAGGACACTGTGTGGCCCGAAACACTATGGTTCAGGCACAGGCGCATAACTGGAATCCTGACAAGATGGATTCTCGCGTGATCTCATGATCTGGCAAAGTCAGCTGCTGTGCTGCTTAGGCCGCTTCTACACAGGTGTTTGCAGGCTTAATCCTGTCTATATTAACACTGGATTTGGTTTATTATGATGGACTTGTTGTCCTCATTAGACTGGAACATATGACATTACTGGGTGTAAAATTACCGTGACGACCAGGCTACTATGAAGTAGAATCAGAAACAGGTGCATCCATATACGTTTTATCTCTGTATGGTGCACCATAATGAAGAGCTCAAAGTGAGAATGTAACCTCTCATCTTCACCTCCTCACCTCTCAACCTTACAAGTTATCAACGTGGGGAACATACTAAACCAGTACTTAAGATTTATTCTGTATTGCTGTGGACCTGGATATTCTCCAGGGATAAAGACGAATTAAGATGACTTCAATATGCATTCCTTAAGTTGATCTACCGCAGTGCAGAGCCATAACTTTGTTGAAGTGAAACAAAACTCCAGTCCTCTCTGTGTTTTGCTTGGTTTATAAATGTTAATGCTATAGTTCTAGAGGTCTACATTTCAGCATTTGAAAGGTCTACAGTATTCAGACAGTTGTAATTTTTAAAACAAAATTCTGTTCCATGCCAAAAGAAAAATTGATATCTCAGATGTCTAAAACCAAAACACTATTCATTTATGAAGCAATAAATTACCACTGGCATTGCCTTTTATCAGAGAAAAAAGAACTATTACAACATGTGATTTATGTTAAGGATGATGATGATAATAATAATAATAATAATAATAATAATAATGATAATAATAATAATAATAATAATAATAATAATAATAATAATAATGATAATAATAAGGACGAGACCAAACTTATGTACAACCGAATGTCTTAAAATGAATCTGTTCCCCTATCTTACATAACTTCATATTTATATAATTTTGCCCTTAACAAAAGGACGAGGTGATCCTCTTGAGTTCAAGAACTCCTCACAATTAGGCCTAGAGGATGTCCCTCTTTAACAGATGAATTTTAGAAGAAAGATATGAATTTGCCTTCCACACACTCTCGCCTGAGGCCTTTTAGACCTGGCAGCACCCTGCGCACCAAACCTTATTTTTTTAAGTTCTTTTTTTTTTAGGTTATTTCAAAGCTCAGGACATTCAATCAAGTGAAATGGCCAGTGTATAATGTGCTAAATCCCAGCACTCAAATCCTGTAGATATGTTGTGATATACTTCAAGATGGTTTATTCCTTAAATGTATTTATAATACTCATAATGTTATGAATGTGCTTGCTGAAGGATAGAGAGGTGGAGTGTGCATCCCCTCTGAACTCATGTTGAGCTTGACTGTAAAAGTAAGAGGTTTCGCTGAGGTGCTTCTAAACACACTGATGATCAAACAGGGGCCTGTACAAGGTTGAAACTTGTAGCCTCTTGGTAAACTCACTCCATACACCCGGTTCTCAAACTGAACTGGATCATTTACAGGTTGCGGACCATGGCAGACCATGGATCCTTTAAAGGTGGTAGACCGTGATATACATTTTCGTGGTAACATGGAGTTGGAGAGCAGGTTAACAGTTTGTGACTGGTTGGAAGACAAGTGCCCAGTGCAAAGTGCCTGCGAGTAACTAGTGACAGCCTGATACATATGAGGACCAAGGTTATTATAATGAACTTAACTAAAACTCAAATTAGGCATGATAATAAAAAACTAAATGGAAACCCTATTCCATGGGTATTGTCTGTCAGAGAGGAGAAGGAATGTGTGTGATTTTATAACTTTGAAACTTGAGAAGAAAAAAAAACGAAATTAGTCTAAACTAAAATGGTAATCTCTGCCTCCAAACTAACTGAAATTAAATAAAATGAAATTAATGTATTGTATGACAAAAAAAGACATCTGGAAAAGAATATGTCCCATGTCTGCTAAGAAAGCCAACATCTCCTTTAAAGGCCCAATCAGTTATTCAAATGTAAACAAATGGATAGCCCCACCACCAAATATAAAAAATAAGAATGGAGACATGTTTTCATTCTTATTGAGCTCTTGATACAAGGACTAACACTAGACAACAGGTACATGTGAGTTTTATTGTATTTGCTGTATTTTGTGGCTGTAAAAGTTTTGTAATTTTTGTAAACAATGGAGTAAAACAGATCTACCGGTATATTCCGATTTACAATGGGTTACGAAGGTTCCAAACAGAGTCTTTTCCATCTGCTGATGGGGGGGGGGGGTCACAGATTGGGGCTTTAAAATTTTACTTTCACACATTCATTACAGAAATATGGCATATTGTAGGCTACCTAGATAATGGCTAGATAATGTTCTGAATATTATTTATTGGGACTATATTTCAGCTAATTTAGTCATGAATTAATTTATTAATTAATGAATTAATTCATCCAAAAGTTTTGTCATTCCTAAAGGTTGAAGAAGAGAAAAGAATATGCAGTAGGCAAAAATAGTCATAAGGAAAGGTAGCAGCTATCTTCCAATATTTCAATTGATTCCTAGTTGATAAAAAATTAAATAAAAAAGACGAGTAAAATGAAACAACTATAAGGTTGGAATACACCCTCCAGTCTGTGCCAGGGATTGAATCAGCGACCTTTCAGTTACTGGCCCTCTTTACCTGCTATCCTGCCTCCCCTAATACACTATTTCGATTTGATAAAGGTCAGAAAATGTGTCCTATATTGCAAGTTCCCCTTATAACATGGATCCATGAAGAATTCGAAGAACTCCAAAATGTTCCCCAAGCAATATTTTATTTTTAACATGTACAATGCCCAAATCCTACAGGTAGTTTCTGGTGAAACCTTTTCTTTGTGCTAAACCCAATCAAGAATGTCCACCAATGGTGCATTCTGAGGAACCCTTTTAAAGCCTTGAGGAACCTTTAATTTGTAAAGTGTTAAGAGATCTGCGGCCAAACTCAACCCATTACATCAAACAGTGATTCTTACAGCTGAGCTCACACACACAAGATGAGATTACTTTGAAGGACTACTTTGTTTGACCAAAAATAGGAGTCTATTTCATGGGTAGCAGCCTACCTGTCGGATAGAAGAGGGATTGTGTGCGATTTGTGTTCTTTGCTTTTGAACTTCATAAATCTGACCTCTCGGCTTAACCTTTTTTTTTTTGCCAATTTGCTTAAATATCCTAAATATTTGTCTAGGCCTATAAACTACAGAAATAAATCATATTTTAAGGGCCTTAGGCTGTTCTCCCACTGGGCAACTCAAGTACACCTTGTTCTTGAGTGTTCTCTATAAGTCTTAAACCTGGTTTTGAACGAGTGAACAGCCTACTGCAGATGGCCGAGCTATCTGCACATAATGGGTATAATAGGCCCAGTGGTGGTTGAGGAAAACCATATCCCTCCAAGGCTACTGGTAATTAATATACAGACTGGAAGTTAACCCCCCCTCTCAGCTCAGTTAACACCCTCCCCGCATTAAGCAAAACAAATACGCCTACAAAACCACTTCTTAAAAAAACGATTAAAAAAAAGCAGTCTCAATCCCGCAAATCGAGAAGTTGCGCGTGGCGCAGAGGATATAAATAATGTATGCGTCTCCTGTGGTGTCACGTTTTTATTGTTATTCCTGGAAGGTTGTGTCATATACATCTCATATGTTTATATTACCCCTACGTATGCGTTCTCTATTCATATGGGAGAGCTGTGTTTCGTGGAGAGGAGCGACGCTCGCCTATGCGCTCAGAGGTGGCGACTGCTTCCAATCAGCACTCCACTCATCATTACATTTAGAGAGAGAGAGGGAGAGGGAGAGAGAGTGGGACCGCAAGAGCACAGAAGGGACCAGAGCTGTATAACTGCATACGCTTTATTTTTCAGTCGTTTTAGCACTAATTTCGTTGTAGACGACACTGTTTTGGATAGCCTATGTGATTTGTTTTACCTGCAAGTAAATCATGTAGACGAATGCCAGTTGACCGGGCAACACATTTATTTTGCCATGCATGCTGTTTCTTGTTTTCTGGTTTTCCAGCTAGTGATCTGAAACCTGCTATGGAGGACCTCTTTAATCAAAATGAATGTGAGCATTGACGATGCGACAAACTTATGGGAAAATAGTTCCTCGGAACTTGACGGGGCATTGGGTACATTGTCGCCGCTTAACTTTTCCAGCAACTCCACGGGCAACCAGACTGAAGTGGATCTTACCCGAGCCATTCCGCTTGGCTTGGTTCTGGGAGCTTTCATCGTTTTCGCCATCGTGGGCAACATCCTCGTCATCCTGTCGGTGGTGTGCAACAGGCACCTGCGGACTCCGACCAACTATTTCATCATTAACTTGGCCATCGCCGACCTGCTCCTAGGCACCACGGTGCTCCCGGTGTCCGCAACTCTGGAGATCTTGAACTACTGGGTGTTCGGCAGGATCTTCTGCGACATCTGGGCGGCGGTGGATGTGCTGTGCTGCACAGCGTCCATCATGAGTCTGTGCGTAATATCCATCGACCGCTATATAGGGGTGAGCCACCCGCTGCAGTACCCGGGCATAGTGACTGAGAAGCGGGCCCTGCTAGCAATGCTTGGGGTGTGGGCGCTGTCGTTGGTCATCTCCATCGGACCTCTCCTTGGTTGGAAGCAGCCGCCGTCGCCGGACGACACGGTGTGCCTCATCACCGAGGAACCGTTTTACGCACTGTTTTCCTCCCTCGGTTCCTTCTATATCCCTCTCGTTGTTATATTAGCAATGTATTGCCGGGTGTACATTGTCGCTAAACGAACCACTAAGAACCTTGAGGCCGGTGTGATGCGCGAGAGGATGAACTCCAGCGAGCTAACGCTCAGGATCCACAAGGGATCTCAGGTTCAAGAGGACCCCGGCACTGGCACCGCGAAGGGGCGCGCGCACCAGGCGAGAAGTTCACTCACAGTGAAACTTCTAAAATTTTCCCGGGAGAAGAAAGCCGCTAAAACTTTGGGAGTCGTGGTTGGCATGTTTACTCTTTGTTGGCTGCCATTCTTCCTTGCTTTACCTATAGGTATGTTCATTTGGCTATTTCATTATGCACTTGCCTTTAGGCTATGAAACCTAAATGGGATTTTTGCCTTTTCCGCCTTAGATAGTTGGCTGCTAAGTGATTTCATAAGTTAAGTGAGACTTAATTTGGCACGCTATCAAAATCTCAGACAAAATGCAGAATATTCATTTAGTTAATGACACCCAGTAATGTGAGGTTCTCTGCTGAAAGCTACAAGATTTTACAGTTATAATGCAAGTGTAGCATAGGGGCCACTTATAGGGCTCTGCTGCATTGGCCAACTGTAAATCAAATCTATAACTGGCACTCATACAGTTCACTTGGATGGCTCTATGATTCCACATCAGTATTTACTGCTCTGACTTGTCATCATCCTGTGGCTGAGTGGACTTTGATATACTGTATGGTGTAGTAGGCAGCTTAGATCTATATTACAAGATAAGATCACCCATGTATTAATACAGCATGCAAAATCTGGCATGCTTGGTGTGCAGCTTTAAACCTTTAACCTTTTCTATCTGTTCTACAGATGTTTCTGATAAAGCAAGGCACTATCCCTTTATGGTATTGTCAGGCCTCTAGTGACGTTGAATGAAATATGGTTTGTATCATATTTCATTGCATTTTACCTCAGCTGTGTTTGTCACTATAGTTTGATTATTATGAACCATGTTTGGGAACCTGGTAGATTGTTTCAACTCTACACCCCATTTACCCAATTTACTCCCCGAATAAAAGACATTTAGACGGGCAAATTAACTGTGTGGCCATTGAAATCAGGACAGCTTTAAGTGGGGGCAAATATATTCACATGGGTCTGAGAGGAGAGTCTTAACCAGCCTGAGGCCCAGTATTATGAGTATCTCCATATTCTTCCCTGAGTCTAAGTGAGCCTGTTGATCCACGCAGAGCCAATCCCTCTCTTTGCTAAGTAAAGAGGGGCTGGACCCTTATTACTCTGATCCATTGATCCAGGGGCCCGAGGGGCCAATGAGGGAGCTCAGATGCCGCAGAGACTGGCAAGAGTTCAGGACCCCTCTGTCACAGCTGTTGAGACAACCACAGAGGAAATTAAACAATATATTCTGCCGTGAAATGCTCGTGCTGCGGGCGTGTTGTGTTGAGGGAGCAGAGAGTGGACTAGGGGGTCAGGAAAACAAGCAGCCTTTATTTACTGGTTTAGTCCAGAGTAGAGAGCTCTGTACCCCCCTTCTCTGGGCCTCTGTCTGTGGGGTCTAGACCAGAAACATGTTTGGTCTCTATGTCTCCCCTGCTGCTGATGGCCA
>OMKL01052280.1:0-11590 GCA_900302295.1 Parasudis fraserbrunneri | reverse complement strand
AAAAAAAGAGACAGAGAGACAGAGAGAAAGAAAAAAAAAAAGAGAGAGAGAGAGGGAGAGAGGGAAGAGAGAGAGAGAGAGAGAGAGAGAGAGAGAGAGAGACGTTAACATTTCTATTGTGACAGATTCAAATAGATACTGCAATTACTCCCTCTTTATTGGCATAAGCTTATAAACCATCGAGAAAATACCGCCAGCTTAGTGGTTGTTTTCATCCCATTGTCTGTATCCTGTTTGCTGTCATAATGCCGAAGTTTGAACGGAGATACATTATTCCCTCTTTATTGGCATAATTAGGAAACGGTGAATCGAAAGATTCCCCTAGTTTACCGCTTGTTTTCATCCCCTCCTGGATGGGCTGAATTTTAAAGCGCTGCCTGACAGAGGAGAAGAGGAGAAACACAGCAGGGACACCGTCGAGTGCCAAGTGTCCCTTCTCTTCCCCAAGGCACACGCAAAGCCTAGCGCAACAAACCTCCATCTCCTGGCTCACTGAGTGATATACGTATATTAGAACTCTGGCGAGGACGTATTGCAGACAGTTTTAGGTGTAACGCAAAAGTAATGTAACAAGTAGCGTAACAAATTACTTTCCCCAGGGCGTACTTTGTAAAGTAATGTGTACGAGATGTAACGAGTAATGTCTAATGCATATCTTTCTTGAGCAATGACCCCAATACTGGTGATCAGTGATGCTGTTGGACTGTGTACATTTCAGTGTAGCGGTGGAGTGTCAATCGAGGTGTTGCTGAATCGATCTGCAGTAGTGGCAGTGGGCATTTAATTGTGCTGTGTGCCTTGTGTGGATGTGTGCAGGTGGGGTGATGGATGGGATGGTGCTGGTTCGGGTTTGGTTGCCCCCACCCCCAGTCGAATGCCCCACCCGCTGCCACTGCTGTACTTTACAGTGTGTAAAAAAAAAAATCTGCATATGTGGCCCCACATGTTGCCTATATGGTCAAAGATATCACAGATTGGGGCTTTAATGCTGCCATCAAGGGCCAAATCTGAGCACAAAATGGCACTAGCCAGCATGACTGACAAGGATATAGGAACACTGGTTCATAACCATTAGCGCTACAATGAAATAAATGCCATTTGGACATAAAAGCTCAAACAAACATTCGATGAGTCCACAAAGTCAGTCTCTGATTCACTGTCAACGGAGAAGCTCCAGGGTTTTTTGTCACAGAGCCTTGGCACCCTGGTTTCTAGCTTTGAGAGGGAGCTGTACGTGTTGGCAAATACTGATTCATTAGGTGTACAATCTCACACGTGAGATTAGAATTTTGAGATTCCAATGATGATGGTCACAACAGCTACTGGCCACTGGAAGCTATAGAGTTCTAGAACTCTAAGATAGAATTCTGAGAAAACGTTCCAAAAGCAATGTACACCTGAAAGGGTTAAATTGTAAAAAATGCACAGTTCAAACACATCAATAGTGGATCGCTATATTATATTATTGTAAATCACAATAATTTATCTCTTGTTGGAACTATTGTATGTATCTTTCTAAATGACCCAATCAACAATTTATACCTGTCATTTCTATTTTTGTGTTAAATACACCCATTAATCGATGTCGTTAATAATGGTTAGTTAATAAAGATAACTTGAGTTAGGAACAGGAGGGACATTTGCCAATGATGAATGAGATAACATGGAAGGATTGAAGCCTGAGAACTGATGTCAAAGGAAGCAGTGCAAAAGGACAGGAACTCTCTGTGTAGAGTCTGAGAATCTATCAACCCTTTAACCTTTTCATCATTGGACCAAATGGTCCAAATTCGCTGGAACTTTGGGGACCCACCAGAAATAGCCCTGAGACCCACTTTGGGTCCCGAACCCATAGTTCAAGAAATGTCAGTGGAGATGGAGAGACTCCCATCATGTACTCACCGGTAGACAGGAGACGGGCTTCCCTGGGCTTCACAGCTAAACACCACCTCTCTGCTTTTTTCCAGGGAGTCCACAGGAAACACAATGCTGCCAGGCTGCTTGGTGAAGGCAGGACTCTGCAGGACACCGCTCTCTGTGTAGAGGAAGAAGAAGATTGCTTTCATTGTCAATTTTCACAAGGCAATTGAAATGTATCCTTCCGCATATAGATAGACGCACACATAGTCCCCTGCACATGTGCATTTCATCAGAGAGATCAGAGCACATGGTCACCCGCAGTGCAGTGCCCCTTGATTAGTCTGGGGGTTCAGTGCCTTGCTCAAGGGCACTTTGCCCGAGACGGTGGGCATGATGTACTGTGGGCTGATACCAGCCACCCTCCAGTCACCAGCTCGCAGCTGGAATACACCCTCCTTACAGTGCCGGGGATCGAACCAGTGACATCTCAGTTACTGGTTGGCCTCTTTACCACTAGGCCATCCTGCCACCTGAGAAAACTGAGAGGAAAGAAGACACAGCCCTCTTAGGACTTGGCTACATTGACCCATCGCAGAATGTAGATAAAACAGAAGGTATTGCTGTACGTTGGTTTATTTTCAAATTAGAACCTAATGTAGTCTTGCGTTTGCAGAAACAACAGCTTTGCCAACGGAGGGCGATATATCCGTCAGTTCTAAAAGTTTGTCCGTCTGTCGGACACATCATCATGTTTATTTTTCAATACTCCTGATTGAAAAATAATTAGAAAACAGACGTAGACGGACAGACACAATGGATCGATGTAGCCGTGCCCTTATACTTAAGACACCAAACCTGCTTGCGAAACAGGCAATTAGTCTGCGGCAGATACAGGCGACGCCACCAGTAAACCATTAGAGGAACAAACCACAAGCAGACAAAACATATCAATTAAACCGGGCTGTCACAGCGCCGCGGCACAGGCAGGAATTATTTCAACTGAGACGTGTCTTCAAAAGCTATCCAGGTGGTAATAGGATATGGCTCTTGATTTATACTGAACAGTCGTCAGGAAAGCATTTTTTATTTGCCTTGCATCCTATACTTTCCCTGAGTGCTGTCGAGTAGTTGTGTCTCTGCAGATGTTTCAGCTAGCGTGTGGTTTGTGTTCCGTCTGCTGTGAATGGCATACATAACAAGAGGGTCTCCACTGCTCCACCGGACACCATGGATCCAGAGGGCTGTCGGTGTGTGACGTTACTTGTCACCAAGCCACTGGCAAGCAAGTGCATGACTTGAGTGTAGCTGAAACCTAAAGTATAAGTGACAACCTTAGTAACCCTTTTACCTTTGCTCTAGAATTTGATGCGAAACAGCAGCGCAGAAAATACCGAGGCCGAGACGCTCAGTGGCAAACAGTCAAACAAAAGAGGAAGGTTTACTGGGGTATTACACAGGCTTAGAGTCCTCCCCAAAAAAACATAGGAGGCAAAACAATGGCTTGGAGATACTACATAGATGCATAATCACAGTTGTTTGATTGTGTATCCATGTAGTATTTCCAAGTCATTTTTGTGCCTCCAAACTGTTTGTTTGTTTGCGTTCACTGGCGGCTCACTTTCCTCTTGTTTCTCTAGAATTTGATGACATGTTATTCAAAGTGATATTCTGTGAATGTGCGACTTTAGTGATGAAGTGTTCACAAAACAGTAAACAACCAATATCGGCTGCTTTTGTTATCATCATCACCACTCTTTAGTTTTGAAAACCTACTGCAGCCTAAAAATCATACTTCTGATTTATAGACCCAGGTAATATTATTTATAGGGCTGTCGATATTAACGCGCTACTTAAAATATTTAACGAAATATAATCAATGATATTTCTGCAAAATGACCTGTTTTGACCCCAACTGCCTCCCATAACTTGGAGTGTTTATTTTCGATTCCGACATGCAAAGCGGGAGAATGACAAGTGACCAGAAACCCCTTGAATTTAATTTCACAAAGTTTCCGATCTTAGACTTTTGGATTAAACAAAGTTGTATGCATGTTGCAGTGATGAACTATCTTTCCACTGAAGCAACAAGTTTGAAGTACCATCTACAGACCGAGCTAATCTTTGCTAACGTCAATGATGCTAGGGGCGTTCCCATCCCAAAGGAGCCGACAGGTCAACTCTGTCTGTCGGCGAAGATTGTTCAAAAGAAACAAATACATTCACGAAATGGGTCGCCGCTCAGTGTTATCGAAGATGCGTTTCTTCATCACCACAGCATCATGCGATTAACCTGTTAAAGGTAAATGATCGCTTGACATCCTGAGGGTATCATGTGACCATTTGAAATGATCAGTATTAGGAGCTGAGACAAACACCCTGACTGCTGTTGCAGACAGTGGATTCCCAGGGCAGCCGATGCTGTGGGTTAACTGGTCCTGAACTCTGATGGAGGTGTAAGTGCGTTAGTTAATTAAGTGCTTAGCAAAGTGAAATATATAGCTCTAACGAAGGTCGCCTGTTCGATTCCTGGACCGGCAGGGAAATCGGGGCACTGGAAGTGAATCGATAAGTGCCCTTGAGCAAGGCGCTTAACCCACAACTGCCCGGTGACAAGATTGTGGTTGCACTGGGCAGCTCCCAGGTCTAATTGTGTGTAAATGTGTGTGTGAAGCAGGGCGTTGCTGAAACAAAAAGAGCATATGCATGCTCAGCTAATTAACCCATCGAATTAATGTGATTTCAAATCACATTACACCACTGATTCCAAGTCATTTTCACTGTAGACTGCAGCAAACAGTTTCTTACAAATACAGTACATGAAAGCCAGCCAGCCTAGGTTTACATCTGTGGCTATCTGCTGTAATAATAATAATAATAATAAAAATAAAAATAATATTAATAATAGATCAAGCGCTTTTCATAATACTCAAAGACACTTTACAAAGAGCAAGAAACAAGTAAAGGAACAAAGAAAAACACACTGATGGAAAACAGTAGTAGAAATGAAAGAGTAAAAAAATCATGAAAACATGATTAAAAGCAAGATTTGAAGAGGTGAGTTTTGAGTGTGTTTTTGAAGGAAGGGAAGTGAGACGGAGGTCCTGATGCGGGTAGGCAGAGACTTCCAGAGGGTGCGGGGGCAGCAGAGGAAAAGCCCCCCCTGTCACCCCAGGTTCACCGTTTGGTGCGGAGGTAATGGAATCTGATTTTTTTTTCTTCCACAGATTGTTGAAAGCGTACAAGGTTAGAGGTTCTCCTGTCTCAAAAAGTCTCTCAAAAATATATCTTTATTGATGAGTAGCAGTGGGAAACACTGGACATTCAGGAAATGCTCTGTATTCGGTCTGAAAGTGCCGTAGAAAAAGCTTTTTAACAACAGGAGGCATCAGTGTTATGTTGTGCAAGAAATAACAAAGTTATTGATATTTGCACAGGGCAGCACGTAGAGGACGATTCATTATTCAATGGACTGGTCAATAAGGAATGTCTTCTATGGAAACAATTCTGCCCACTCTAATTATAACTTTGGTATTACCCTGTTTTTTTGTTGTTGTTTTCTTTCTGTATCAAAGTATGCTTCATTCCCAATAATCATTTGAACCTCATGCTGATTTGTATAGAGGTAGTCTGTTATTTGTTTTTTTCTGCAAAACCGAAAGGGAACACAGCTATTGATTTGTTGGAAGCCTTTTCTTTTCTTTACCTATCACTCTATCTCTCTCTCTCTCTCTTTCTCACACATACAAATCTTTAATTGTGTTTACAGGCAGGTCTATAGCACTGCGTGAGATCTGACAAAATCTTGGGTGGAAATGGAATGTACATCTTTTTGTTGACAACTGGCAGAACTGCACATTTCGAATCAAAAGATAATATTATGCCACAACAGGCTGTGCAGTAGCATTTGATGTGAGCATTACAGTGGAATACCTTTTTGTCTTGGGGACCGGGCAGCAATTTCATTACCACCGTCAGGGCCCGGTTCCATTAAAACTAATACTCGAAAATAGCCTATTTCTATAGCAGATAACTAGCCCTGGGACCGCTCAGCAACATCCCAGGGACCGGCACTGGTCCCCATACCTGAGGTTGAGAAACACAGACATACATGTTGCGGACTTAAAAACGTCGATACTGTCTAAGTAAAACATTTAAGGCTGTGATTTCAGAAAACGTTAGTAAAGATTAGTTCTAAGTCCGTGTAAACGCCCACTCGAAAACCTTCCCTCTCTGGTTTTCTGCTGCAGAGACGGAGTCGTTCTCCGTAGTGTACAGTTAATACTTAAAATTCTACAGTGGCGCTGAGCAGGAATAAGTAGGTCACCGTTATGCTCCCCACCCCATGTTCAACCGACCCCCAGATATCTTTACCTGGCTCCCAATAGGCCTCGCGTATATATACCTGTGACAGGTTGTTTCTCTCTTCAGTGGCTATACTGTATCCCCATTCATCTGCATGAGGTGTTGTACAGTCGGGGGGAAGCGCGTCAGCTGAGAGCGCGGGGGTAACCTCTTGCCACTGGGGAGGTACGCCAGCGTTCTCAAATTGGCCGCTTGCTTCGTTACCGCAACATTCACAGATTTGTAGATCCAAAGCAGGAATGTAGAATACGTAGAGACCTCAGAAAGGGTTTTTGATCGTTATGGTTTTATCTTCTCTCTCTCAACGATGTAAATGAGTGAGAGATGGACTGAGGGTTGTTTTCTCCGCACTGAATATATTATTCTGTACTTCCAATTCTTTCTCCATGCTTGCGTTGTCAATATTTCCTATTTATCTGTTTAGATACCCATTTTCTATTGCTCAAACATACAGTATGCTATACTCTTTTTCTTTTTTTTCTTTTTTTAACTTTCCTATAAAATCCTAAAATCGTTCTCTAATAATGTATGTACATTCAGACAATTGTATAAGTACCCAATATCTTTTCCTGGATTCTGGTGGATTGTTTTTATCCACAGATCCGTCTTATTTTGTGCTGTTCTGGGACCTAAGCATGTAAACATACTGTTACTCTTGTCATGTATTCTCTGATGTTTTGACTTCATTTCTCTTTTGATGCACATGTAGGTGGTAATCAGCCTGCTGAGGAGGTGAACACTTTCCTGCTGCTCTTTCATGTGGTAAACACGCAACCTACCTTATACTGTAAGTGTTGGGAGTTCAGTTTTAAAAGTGTAAACTGGTTCGACTTCAGTAATCATGTGAAGAACTGCTAGGTAGCCCGTTTGCTAGCTAGTGCTGTGGACTCGAGCACCTCGTGCTTTTCAAATACTCCGGTCTGATATGACCTTTATTGTGAGCAAAAGTTGAAATGAAATATGATGAGGGTCTGATGAGCGTGACCGTTTTCTCCCTCATTTTCTTTGGAATTGCGAACGTGCTTTTTGTTCATCTAGCTTTTGACTATATATGAAGCGTTAACAAAACTGTGCGAAGTGATAGACACCGCATATTGAAGGGTTATGGGAAAACACTATAAATAAATTGTGGTATGAATAACTTATAACTTAATAACAATACTGATTTCACCTCCATTCAAAGCAAGAGAGGGTTGTCATTACTGGTATAGCATATGTACTGTATAGTGGTGTACTGTATGTATAGAGTGGGCAGTCTACTCTCTGTAAATGGCTTTCTCTTTCCTGAGACAACATGAAAGGTGAGAAGTTGTAACAGTAGTTGTAACAAATCAGAGTAAGTAGGCATAAGTGGTTACACCCACTGGTTCAAAATGGCATCAATTTAACATTAGGTAGGCTAAATGTGGCTCAGGGGATATGGTGGAAATTGTTATTATAAAAAATTGTATTATGTAAATAAATACATCTTATTCTGATAAAGATAATTGTCTATTAATATTCTATGATTTTAATGGTTATTCAATTCAAACAAACTAGATTCCCCCAACACCTTAGGCATTGGTGTTGTTGTTGTTGTTGTTGTTGTTGTTGCTCATTGGGTCATCTCTCAGTTTCATTTCTGTGTTTGTCGCTGAGCTGGCGCCTGGCGGGCATGTCTGCTCGTTGAGACACACCAAGTGAAGAAACAAAACAACTTAATCTACAGTAAATTGGTAAAATGAAGATATTCACTTAAGAAAATAACTTTTTACTAGAATGAAATATTATGGTACAAGTAAGGTAGAATCTGCTGAAAGTGCCCTTCATGGTATTGCACTTTTTTGGTCTGATGTGTGGGTTGGAGTTGAGTGGGGATAGGGGACGGGTTGCTATTGCTGGCCACACCTCAGGCACTGCCAAGAGAGGTCTGGAGAAATGCACAGTTTGCATGTTCTCTGTGTGTTTGCGTGGGTTTCCTTCAGGTATTCCAGTTTCCTCCCACACCAAAATATATACATGCTAGGTGCATGCTCCTGCCATTGCCCTTGACCAAGACACTGGCATTACAACTGGAGCACCTGTCTGTGACTGCCCACTCCTCCTAAGTGGTTAGGATGGGTCAAATGCAGAGGAATAATTTCCCTGCGGGGATTAATAAAGTATAACTTATACTATGAATTTCTCCACATCTCTCTTGGCAGAGCCTGAGGTGTGGCCAGCAATGGCAACCCCTCCCCTATCCCCACTCATCTCCAACCCACACATCAGTGCAAAGTGCAATACCAAGAGGGGCACTTTTGCCTGGAGATCACTGTTTGACGGCATTACAGATTCTACTGTACTTTTAAACGGTACGAATTACCTCTCTTACTTTGACATGGCACAGTCATTTTGTGTTATCTGATAGTTTTAAGCAGAACTGTTCAATGCCAAGACTATTTCCAGCTGATCAGATGTACAGTCTCTATACAGTAAAGTATAGGGGGTTTTGAACCAGGAGGCAAGGCCAAGTGTTACATCACTTCCGCTGTCTTGGCTGTCAGATCCAATTCATAGGACACCAGGGTTACGCGTCGCTCCACATAGCCAACTTTTCATTAAAATTCCTTAACCAAACATTCATCGGAAATTACTGTAAATCTTAATTTCTTATACAGTTGTCCCCCCGCGTCAATGCACCATCGCAGGGTAATTGGGCTTGTTTTCTTTTTGTTTCCACTCAGACGTGTCATCGGCCCGGTCGTCACTCGGGTGATCGAACTCCCCAGTGAAGCGGCAGGCCTTGGCCTGTATGATGTAACAGCAGCATAATATTAAATACGGCCCGGACGAAACGGAGCAAACAAAGAGTGCGGCTGTGCGCATACCAACTGCACAGACTCCTGGGACTCCTGACTACTATCTTCATGGGGTTTTATTGCACGGTCCCGTCTAAAGAGAATCTGATTCACTCTGCCACCGTCTGGGTGACGGGGACTAACGAGACCCATGTCTCTTTGACTGGGGAGTCATCCCTATCCAAGAATCTGTCATACATCATCATTTTTTCTTTCATATTTGAAGTCGTCGGAAGTTGATCGAATTCACAGCGGCTAGCGCATGAATCAGCAAAATTTTAAGTAGGGCGTGGGAATCACCAGGGACCTCACGATTAGATTAAATTTACAATTAGGGGTACGACTCAATTATCAAACAATTCTCTATGCATCATGATTTTTTATTTGATCTCATTCAATGTAGTGATATTTATATCGGGGGTGTTATGGATTCACCCAGACCTTTGATGCATCCACCACCGCCGCCACAGATCCTGGGTGTGAATCAGAATCAGAATCAGAATCAGATTCAGCTTTATTGCCAAGTATGACATTCAAGGAATTTGACTTTGGCACTATGTCTCCTCATGTACTTAGCAAAAAAACTGAAAAACAAAAACAAAGAATATACATTTACATTGAACACTATATTATAGGCATAATCTGAGCTACTATAATCTAATAATATAATACAATCTAGTTGACCAAGAGATATGTGATAACTGGAATAGTTTTTATTCTAATCTTTTCAAAATGACTGTGCACATTCGTAACCCCTAGGGGATGAACCCTACTGATGTTGGTGACCCCATGACCGTTTTTCCTTAAGCACCACCATCAGGCCAAACCTTACATTTTCAAATGAGTGTATCTCCTGATCTGTTAGTTGTACAGTCAGAAAAATGATATCCAGAGATGTGGCTACTTGTGGAATTTGTATGGTATTTGCCATAAAGACCTATACAGTCTACTGTGCTGGAACTTTTTTCCCTACTCCCCCTAGGTTGTTCACCTGACTCTCACAATACGTGCTGTGTTGATAAGGTATGACCACCAGATCCAATCGAATTTCAGAAAAATGCATGGTAAACAGGTGCCACTGTGAACGCTTTGTCCGATTTGTACCAAACATCATGATGAAATTTGTTATGTGTTGTTACATTGTTTAACCATTATTAAAGTGACACAACAATATGGGCGCCATATAGATTTCTCAAAAAAAAAAGAAAAAAAAAAGTTCCTATCCTCCTTGGCTGATTACGTGATTCTCAATAAACCTCATGTGTGACACCTAGACACCACCATTTTTAAAAGTTGTTCAAAGCCAATTGGTAGGCAAAAGCGTTTGACCAGATCCGGGGGCCTTTCGGGGATATACCCCGCCAGCTCAGGAGGAGCTGGGTATTCAGTATGAAGCACAGCATGGATTGCGCTGAGAAACTACCCTTCGACAACATCATCGATGAGTGGGGAAATAGGGCCAGAGGTAAAAAATTCTGAACTTAACCATTGAAGTTCCACGGCAACTAGGAATGAGAAAACCAAGCCAGACAATACGTGCAAACGCAGATGTTAACGAGCGTGCACGCACACACACACACACACACACACACACACACAAACCTTCATAACCACAAAAATCCATGCACACACAGACCCAAGAGCACGAGTCACCATAACTCTAATTCTCTTTCTTTCTTTCTTTCTTTTTTTTTTTACCGATACGGCTGCTGACTCAGTGGGATCACGAGATTTAATAAACATTGACATGATGATAGCAGAGTGATATTTTAATTAAACTTCACATCTTTAGAGTCATGATTAACAGCAGAGGAGGCAGTGTTCTTGTGGAACAGGTGTGTGTGCGTGCGTGTGTGTGTGTGTGTGTGTGTGTGTGTGTGTGCCCTTTGGGACGCAGGAAGTGTAAACCCCTGCAGCAGTGGCAGTGGCAGCAGCGGCAGCAGTAGTAGCACATACTGTCCTACTCTAACAGCCGTCTGATCAATGCTCTTTTCCAGCCTCTCAATTAGCATCGCTGCCTTGTTAAAAAAAGCCTACAAGCTGTCAGAAAAGCTGGAGAACGGTGTGGGATGTACAGTTTCACTCATGCCGTTTTCTCAGAGTGACAATCGCATTAATCATTCATTTCTTAGGGGGTTGTTCCATGGAAGCAGCGTCGCATAATTGGCTTTGAAATGGCAAACCCACACACAAAGACACACACACACACATACACACAAACACACGCGCGCGCGCACATATGCACACGCGCACACACACAAGCGATGGCTGTGCATACAGACAAGCACAAGACGATCCTATGACTGATTTTAAGTCAGGTGCATGAATAAAACATTTATTGATATGCATATCAAAAGAAAAGAGTTGACAAAGCAAAACAAATCTTAAGTGGAGAGAAGCTGGGCAGTGGAGGAGAAGAGAGCTCTCTCTCTCTCTTAAGTCTGGTCTGAATCACTAACATCACCAATTAGCAAGGGCTTGGCTGTGTGACCGTCTGGGGATCCCCCCCCCCTCCCCCCTCCCCCCCTCACCCCCCCCCCCCACAAACA
>OMKL01052273.1:21841-37554 GCA_900302295.1 Parasudis fraserbrunneri | reverse complement strand
ACACACACACACACACACACACACACACACACACACACACACACACACTCTCTCTCTCTCTCTCTCTCTCTCTCTCTGTGCCCTGTGGGTTCATTGTGTGTGACTAAATTGCCATCACAGATTACAGGCTGTTTGAATGCTGTATGACTCTTCAATTACTCCAAACTACCATTTTGAGCAGTAAGTATGATGAAGAATTCCACTCATTCATGTACTGTCTGGGATGGTGAAAATGGCAGCTTTGTTTACAGTAAGACCATGTTGTTAGACTAAAACTCCCAGCAAAAAACAAACCGAAAAAGTGGATCTGACAAGAAGACAATATATTTCTATGCTCCCTTTCCTTAGGACCAGAGCATATACTCCTAGGCAAAGCCCCTCTTTGCACTGCCCTGCAAATCAGACAAGTACAGAATATTAGGAGTAAAAGTACTTTAAACAGACAGCCAAAAACTGTCAAAACAATCAATGAAGTGTACAGTATGGAAAGGATAATGCATAATCAATCTAGACAAGCTAGATGGGAAAAGAAAAAAAAGAAAAAAAAGAAGCTTGCGTGTGTGTGCGTGTGTGTGTGTTATTTAAGTGGTTGAGGAAGTGTCAGTTTCCCTTATATACATGTGTGGGCAGGTGTGTGAGTGAGTGGGTAACAGCTCCTAAGATATCTTTTTTGGAATCATGCAGCACACATAGTGGTGCAAGATGAGTGGGCATGTATAGGCAACAAGGACGGGTGGACCTGGACATGGACCCGGTTCAACCCCCAAATAAGGAAAGAAAGAAAAACCTAGTGAGGGCAAGGTAACTGCGTACTGTAAAAAAAATAAAAATAAAAAAAGGGCAATTTCCTGCCTCCAGAAGGTGTTACCTGTTACAAAAGTGTGAAAATGGCACTGACACTGACATTTGTCACACGAACAGCTAACCTTTCTCAAAGATATGTCTTCTCCCCTCTCTGCGGTATTAACTTTTAAGAGTTGCTGTTAACTCTTGCTCTGTGCATTTCCTTCCTTCCTCTAACAAGCATTAAAATGCTGCATCAGTTTGAACTCGACTAAATTGTCTTGTTTTGATCCCTATCTCAAAGGACACACAAGAAGGGAGGGAAAACTCCCCCATCTAGATTGCTGATCCCTGATGTATAATCACTTTGACCAGCTCGAGATTGGATGACCACTCCAGTTCAAGGTAATGTGGTGCCCTAACACAAAACATAAAACAAACTAGAAGAATGCACTCAGTTGAGTGCAGACCTCCGCCAAGGCCGAACAATCTCCCCACTTTGCCATTACTTTCACATGCAACATTTTACTGGGTAGATGACGGATACAAGAGTTGCCACGACCCAGGCTATAATCCATATGGCGGCACTTGAAATCGACAGGTTTCTCCCTCTAGTGGTCATGAATATTGATAGCATATTTTATACTACCAAAGGGTCAGGAGATGCACTCATCTTAAAATAGAAGGTTTGGCCTGATAGGGGCGCAAGCGGAAGTTACCTTTCGCGATATCTTGACTGGATCCCATTTGCTTTCCATTCAAACCCTAGCTCCTCTGCCTTTGGATCACAGGAACTCTCTGTGATGTTTAAGCCTTCGTTATTACGAGGGTCACTTTGTGTGATGGGGTAGGGGGTGCTGCAGCAAACCGAGATAACCTTGCCACAGCTAACTGCGCAATTCCAGCATCTTGGCAGAGATCACTATAAATGTAGAACATGTTTACAGCTCACATTTACACCTCAGGCTGCTGTAGGCTACGTTATAAGTTTACTCTACATAAAATCACATATTTAATTATTTTCTCCCAATGTGTTTAATCTCGTTTAGTAAATAACTTTTGTTCCGTTGTTGCCGCAATCTTTACTTGAAAAAAAAAAGACATGACACAGTCACATAGTGCATTGCATTGCGGGTCGTATTTGGGATTGAGGGTGCCCTGTAGTGAACTGCATCATGTATGAATTGGACCGACACTTCGTAATGTGAGAAAAACAACATCCAGTTTCGATGAGGGTTCCCTGAGGGGTGAGGGCCAAAGGGGAAAAAAATGCTTGAATGGGATCCAGCCCTTGTTCTCAGGTGGCCTGATGGTGGTGTTACTAGAGGAAAGGTCATGGGGTCACCAAAATCAATAGGCTTGTTCCTCTAGGGGTCATGAGTGTTATAAGCTAATTTTGTGACTGCAAGACAAATGGGTCAGGAGATGTGCTCATTTGAATATTTTGGCCTGATGGTGCTACAAGAAAGGTCATAGTGCTTTTGGCTAGTTTTGACATCAAAATGAGAAAATATTTTATTTTTAATATTGAAATTGACACCCCTGATATTTAAGCAGTTGATTGCTATTGCACAGACAATTGTAGGTGCGCACATATGAGTTTCGTCAATGACGTGGTGTTGAATTTTCAGTGAGGACATCCCCCCCCATTCATTTTCCCCACCGACTGCCCTCTTCTTTGGTTCTAGTGTCGAGAGCAGGTGCACTCATTTAAGGGCAGGCATAGACGTAACGGCTGGGCAGAGTTTGCACCCGACTGTGCAAGAGGACATACATGAGATCTAATATATGCAATTCACAAGTAAACAACACTATATAGCAGCTCCATCTTAACAACCTTCCACCTTGTTGCAAATTAAGTGAATAATACTCCTTAACAATATGGGGATAGCCATTTTCTCCAGGGCTGCTTCATCATTTAATCAGGAACTGTTGTTGAGCAAACCATGTAGTTCTGTTGCTCTACTGCTTTGTCTTCATTAGCTATGTTAAGCCCGCCTGGGGCTACCCATGGTCTAGTATGGTATGGTTGGGTTTGCTTCTCCATTGTACTTCCAGTTACTAGGCAACCTTTCAAAACCCACGCCACCAACAGTGACACACGCACTAAACCATTACAATGCAACAGTTCGAGCTGGCTTTAGCCAGGAGTGGCTAGGATGTGAGAGGCAGCTGTCTCAGGTGGTCCAGCCAGGTTTGGCAAGGTTCTAAAGACAATGGGGACACTGGTTGTGTGCCAGACAGGCCACGGCATGGCTTAACCCTGGTCAGTGGAGATAACAGACAGTGCAACACATGTGAACAGTGTAGAGTGTAACTTGTGCACTAAATGTGCGTTATGATGGCATTGGTGTACACAGTCCAGACCAAAGTCAGAAACCTACAGACAAGTTTAGTGCCAATTTGAACTAAACCTCAATGGAGTTTTCATTCACCACAGCACACCCTAGTGGTCACCTTCAGAATTTCACTGAATATTGTTGTACTGAGAACTACAATAGAAAATGATGCTGCTTTTATGGGATATCTACTCTCTAAAATAAGTCCAGTACCAATATTATTATTTGAAACGTTTATTCAGAGTATTTTAGTTTTAAATACTTAATACCTGATTGGGACAAACTGAAAAGTATTGGTTATGTTTTCAAATTTTGTATATCTAGCAGTAGCCGGAGCCACTTAGAAAGCAGTGACAACAGTAAGTCCGATAAAAACTCTGAAACCAATTATCAATTTCAACATTAGTTTCATTTACAAAAGAACCCGCTCGTCATCATTCTCAAAGTCTCCTTTGTTGGTCGCAACAGTGAAAAAGTGTTCTGAAATTAACAGTGGAAGTGTGGGTGTAAACGTGGACACAGCCGAGATAAACAGATGGTCACGGTTTGTGAAGCCAAATAACATTGTGTCAGATGGAGAGATGAAAAGTGGTGTGGATGCAGGGGATGAATTTAAAAACAGCTAAGATGACCGAGTCATTGGGAGTCGGAGGAGGAGTCTTTGACGTCTGTGCTCTCTGTGGCTTCGCTGACCTCGCTCAGCTCTTTGCTCTCTCCACCGCTGTCTCTCTCCCCCTCCCTCTCCTGGTCACCGGAACCCGACAGGCTCTGGGCGGAAGGGGCCTCCTGACCCAGCACGCGCACCCCTGGCTTTCTCAACTGTGGGACCCATAGATACCAAACAACATAGATACCGTAAGCATTCAGCAGTTCATTGAACAGAGTTCATTATAGAGCTACATTTCCTCTGGGGCAACATCCAGGATATATCTATAGCTATATGAGTGTGGGCTAGGCTATAAAGCTAGGGTTAGAAAGTCACCTCATCGGCCATGTGGGCCAAGTCTCTCTTCATGGCGTAGGCATCCTCCCCATCTGCATAGTATTTGGGCTCTACTTCACTAATTCTGTAAGAGTACAAGCAGCGAATATCAACGAGTAGTGTGTATAAGTATCTAGACACATTTACACATCATATTTAAAGGGTAAGTTCAGAATTTTGGAAACATTGCCCTATTTCCTACTTACCAATGACGCTGTCGATCGGTCAAGTCCTTTCTCAGCACCATCCATGCTGGTCTTCATACAGGATGCCCACAGGTCCAACTAGTTAGCCACAAAACTAATGCAAAGGGCAATGGGGCCACGCTCCGGTCTGTACACGCCCTGAAATAAAAGCTGAAACGTAGTTTGGGTGCATTGTGGAGTAGGTTTCAGCGTTTATTTCAGGGCTTGTCCAGACTGGAGCATGGCCTCGCTGTCTTTGCATTAGTTTTATGGCTAACTAGCCAGGGCTGCCGGTATCCAGTATGGAGACCAGCCTGGATTATACTGAGGAAGGAGTTGACCGTTCGACAACATCATAGGTAAGTAGAAAATAGGGCTAAGGGTCCAAAACGCTGAACTTAGCCTTTAATGAGCTTTTATGCAATAACTAATATTGACCCATTAAAGTATCAAACATGGTTATAGGAAATTCTTTGAACTTACTGGAATTTCAGTGTGTTTGAGTACAGATGCAAAGCAGCCCGGTTACTATGGAGACAGGAGAGAAGGATTTACAAGTTCTTTGCAACAAAAACACTGAGATACTATTAAAAGGGGACATACTATGTATCTTTTCAACAATTTTATACAACTTCCTTGAATCTGTGGAACATGTTTTTAAGTTTTTTTGTGTGCAAAGAAACTAGCCTAAATCTCATTTTAATTATTTATTTTCCAGCACCTCTTTCTTCCCTTGTAGTGAGCACGCCGTTTTTGGTGGGTGTAGCATAAACCAAATTCTAAATTAATTATTTCCTTCCCTGCCTGGCTACCTCACACCCAAGAGTAAAAAACCTTTACAAACTGAGAAGTACATTAGGTAGGCAGTGTTCCTGGCTCCAGAAAGCACAGTAAATTGATTAATTAAAGTCAACTGATTGCTTGGGTCCCTTGTGACATCACAAAGGGCAATAATTCTGAAAAGCTTGTTCAGGCTCGTTAATCTGAAGATTTAAAACCCTTGACAAACGGCAAGGAGAACCTATGTAATTTTCCCCAGCACCTAAATAACATTTCAGACTGCCTAATCCATACAAATATGAGGCAAAACCAATTTTCCATAATATGTCCCCTTTAATATTCAAAGTCAAGGGGTACTTTAAGCAATGGCCTCTTGTCTGAACAAAGAGAAGAACTCAGAAATAAAAATCAAATACTCATGTGAGAGATGTGGAGCTTTGAAATAAAGCATTACCTTTTGCGGACATGAAGAGAGACATATTTAGCGTTGAAGTTTTCAATCATGGCCCTGCTGGCCTGGTCCATTAGCTTCTGAGCCAGACCCAGACGTCTATGGGAGCGCTTCACAGCCTGAAAACCCACAGAAGGAACATTCATTTCTCAAAAAGGCCAGTCCCTCACCAGGGATGTTAGCAGAAAAAAAAAAACTACTCATTCTGATGATTTCATCTCCTGTCAAGTGACCCATACGTGACATCTCCTGATAATGAGATAATGCTGTCTGAAAATGATATTGAAGACATCCCATGACCTCTGGGATCCCTGGTACACTCACTGGTCACTACATTGTGAAACGTCAACTCACCAGTGATGTGATGTGGCCATGAGGTACATCATCTGGGTCCTCCTCCCTGGGGAAAGGTTTGAGAAAGACATCAAGACTACACAATATGACACACAGGATCTAGATTTCAGTTCTACAACTGATCATAGATACTCACATCTTTGCCAACACATATCCCACTATTTTGCCATTTTCGTCTTCTGCAATGTAGGAGAGCTGAAATGATGACAATGGACATGTGTTTTTAGATGTTTATGGATCGATATAACATAAGAGGACATGGCTAATAGCTGCAGCAGTGGTAGAGAATGTGACAGTATTCAGTATATAATGCCTCACCTGAGGCCAGGATAATCCATGATAGAAGTAATATTTCATCTGGTAGTTTTCTGGAAGACACAGCAGGTTGCAATGCTGCATGTTCATAAGGTCCTCCGGCTGTGTGAGAAGAAAAGAAAAGCCTAACTGTTAACAACCTAAAATGTATTCTTAGCGTGATAGCTACACTGTCAGCACTGTTATTATGTTAAAATTAGCTAGCGAGCTAACGTGACTAGCTAGTCAGACTAGCATGGTTGAGAGACACGCTTGGCAGCATGACTTACCCTCGCGTTCCGTATGTTCATTTTGTAATCTAGTTTGTTGGCAGGACCTTGGTAACACCAATTGACTGTACAACAGCAACCGATCAATTCATAACATTGACAGAAAATCCGTTTTTTTATGTGGCTATCTGGCTAGCTGAAACGATTCGCAGCGAGGAGGAAGCAGCTGCATGAAGCTAGCAACAACAATGAAGTACATTTCCGGTCAAAGTTTACTCTTGGGCTTCACAATAAAATTCCAGATGACAGGGCAAATTAGCATTTACACAGGGACAGTCTGCGGGGACTTTTATTTTAAAATGTCAAATTCGCATCGGCGAGACACAGGCTTTCATATTGCAGAACATTATGGTTAGCTTTACATAGTTGGAGGAAGCATGCGCTTGCTGTGCCGGAAGTAGTTATTTCCTTCACATGCGTTTCATTCCAAATATGATTCTATTAAAGTTGATACATTGTAACGGAAACTAAAATCGCCAGAATGGGACACCCACCTCTTTGCCGGGCTAGAAGTGCATTTACTTTTATTTTTTATTTGTAGCATAGCCTACATACATACATACATGCATAGACATACACACACACATACACACACACACACACACACACACACACACACAGAGAGAGAGAGAGAGAGGCCTATGCTAATTTGTGCAGGTGAACCCACCCTATCCTATCAGGAAGCAACATGCAAATTTCTCAGGTGTGAAACAGGGAGGGACTGAGGAAATGGATAATGTTGGTATAACACCTGTATAACAAACAGGTGTAGCCGTTTGGAATTTAACTAGGCCTATAATTCAAGTGTATTCAGAAAAGTCAGTATAATTTATCAGATGAAGATCCGGACAATATAAGGAGGTGTTCTTACTGTTCTTGGACAGGGAGGCACTCATTTATGGCGAGATCAGATAATAACATAGGCAAAAGGACCGCATTTCTTATTTTCGGGGATAACAGGTGCTTATGTGTCATGTAGTCCTATCCAATTATTGAGCGCAGAGTGCAAGCGACACCACCGTTAATGGACATTCGCAGATGTAGAATGGACACAGATCTTAGGCTGGAGTCAAGTTTATGGGTCGGGAAGAAAAGATACCGAGCGGTGTTGACCGGCTGGTATTTCAACTGGACGGAGGTTGATAAGAAGAATCGTGATAAGAAAACGAGTAAGTTGGCCATCTTTTCCATATTTAAAAAGGCGTCTATTTGCCTCCCAAGTATTTTATCTATAAGCTGGCCAAAGCTCTATAGGGCATGTCAAGAACGTTGTTCTGTTGTACCATAATAGTAATTATTTAGAGCGACAGTAGCCTACCATAAATACGTCCTGTAAGCCTTAGCTTAGAAGTCATTTCATGCAGTTTTATTATTTTACAATAAACTCAATATTTTAATGGGAAACAGAGTAGCCTAGCTATATCATTCAAAAGGTACAGCCTTGTACAGGGAATTACTTTACTTGCCAGGTTGATGGTATGCACGAACCAGTGGAAAGCCACCCAACCTGTATTGAGAGACAGGAAAACAGATGGGGCTGATAAAGTAGCTTTAAAATTCTTCTCTAAAATTCTTTGAAGTATACAACACCACACACATATTGTTCTTCATCTTTCATGTAGTTAGAGAACTGTCTTTATTGGGCATAATTGCAGGGTGGTCCTAATGAACTTGTTTTCAACAAAGGTGAAGAAGAACAAGTTAAACAGCACTAACGCGAAACAGCTCTCAGAGACAGCTTACTCAAAACAAAGAGAAAGCATGGACACACACACACACACACACACACACACACACACACACACACACACACACGTGTGACTAGCATTATAACACAGACCACAAACAATGACTTGGAGATAAAGGGAGTTCACTCAAGCAGCCTGAGAAAATCCAGACCACATGACAAATACTACATTAATCTAGATGGGGAAACTCTAAACTGTTCCTTGAGGTTCTTTCTGATGTTTGCAGTAGTCTACTAACTCAATGTATGCGAATAATCACATTCACTGCAGTTTGCTTATGTGACAGTCTGTGTGTTTTAAAGTTTCAGTGCCGGTGGCAGAGGTGATTGGCGTGGAAGGAGGTCAAGTGGAGGTACTGCCCCAGAAGTCTGTTGAAGACACAGACAAAGACTTCACAGGTAGGCTAGAGGGATACTATCAGATTTCCCAAGGTCACAGGTAATACTAAACCAAACAATAAAGCACCCTTAAACATTGCTCTTGTAACGATGACTTGGTCTTTACAGAATAATGACACAACATAAATAATGTAGGCTAAACCCATGGGTAGGACACATACATTTTACACATACATTTTACATTAGTAATGGCTGTTCCATGAGATACTATGCGCCTATACATTCCTACAGTGCATTAGGTGCTATAGTGGTCTGTGTGCTTTGTTCTGAAGTGTTTCTTCAGGCTATGTATCTTCCACTTCCAGTTTTTTATGTGAAGCGCAGCAGCAGTAGTGGTTCCTATGGGTTGCTATGGAGACTGGGCCGGACCCAGTTCAGCTGTCCCAGTCGGGATCTGAGAGACCAGTGGATAAAACATCTAAAAACTGCTCTCAAAACTCACAGTAAGGATGAGCCGTGAGGCAGAATACCAGAATTACTTTATGGCCCATATCTTATATATTAATACAGTATTATTAATCTTTTCAGGTGCACAATCTCAAGTGTAAGATAGAATTTTGAGAACTGAACATTCTGATGATGATGTAACAATGGCTACTGGGGTTCTAAAATTCCAAAATAGAAAGGGTTAACATTATAGTATGAGAATGCATTTTTGTTATGAATTATACTATTGTAATAATCTATAGAATTATGCATGCTTGATTGTGTTCAATACTGTTACTGGTCACTTGTTACAGTCATCACTGACCTACACTCTTTTTTCACCTATTCATCACCACCTCTAGGTCCTTTACGACCACACAGGTTGCTGGTGTTCATCAACCCATTTGGGGGAAAGAAGAGAGGAAGGAAGATCTATCACTCCCTGGTTGCCCCTTTGTTTGAGCTGGCTGGTATCAGCTCTCATGTCGTAGGTAAGACACATGCAGCAACTGTGGATGATGGATGGGACATTGGGTAAAATGCATCCCAGTATAAAGATGTTATTGACATTTTGTACTTCACTTTTGATCAAAATAATCAATTGATGATGGTGCATAAAATTTTCATGGTCATTCATAGTTTAAGACCTGACTTTACTTTTGTCGTTTAGTGACTGAACGGGCCAACCAGGCCAGAGACCACTTACTGAAGAAAGACCTGACAGGCTTTGACGGGTAAGACATGTCAGTGTATCCAGTATGGCAACACAATGGTATGGAAAGATTGCAGTAGGCAAAGTCACTTGGGCGTGAGTTCATGACAGAAATGCTTGTTTTTGTCCCCAACAGCGTGGTGTGTGTGGGTGGGGATGGAATGTTCAGCGAAATACTGCACGGTTTGATTGGACGAACACAACAGGAGGCGGGGCTTTCTGAGAATGACCCCAATGTGAATTTGCAGCCTTGTGACCTTCATATTGGCATCATTCCCGCCGGTACTACATCTGATAAATATTTATAAACCACCATGGCCATATTTAAACCTGGGTTCTTATCAGACTGATGATGCCATGTTGCACTGTGTTGTATTCTATCTCCAGGCTCTACAGACTGTGTATGTTTTGCCACAGTGGGAGTGAATGACCCTGTTACTTCAGCTTTACACATCGTCATTGGTAAGAGATGATCATATTTCCAATCCCATAACATAGAACCATTATTTCTCCTTATCTCTGCATAGTATCGCCATTCATCAATCATTGGACATCACTATCAGTGAGCACAGCTCAGTTATCTCTGCGGTGACTACTCTAATCCAGTTGGTCCTCCTCATTCCCACAATTCCCTGCAGGAGACTCTCAGCCTCTGGATGTGTGCTCTGTCTACCACCCTGCCTCTGTGGTGCGCTACTCTGTGTCCCTGTTGGGTTATGGCTTCTATGGGGATGTGCTGGCTGAGAGCGAGAGACACCGCTGGATGGGGCCTCTCAGATATGACTACTCAGGTATGGAGCTCTGGTGGATTGCAAAGAATGGAGATGGCTGCACACATAATTGTTATTACAGTGGCTTGGCTTCTTATCCTCAAACAGTTTGCTATTGCTTGTCCCAAGGTCTAAGTCATTGGAACATAATATGACACATTTATATAGTCTAGTTTTTCTTACTCAGTGTTACACAACCATCCTCCATCAAAATGCCTCTTGTATATCGTGGGATTCTATTTAATTTTATTTATTTATGTTTTGCCTGTTTCAACCTCCCTGTTCTCCCTCTAGGTACTATGGTGTACCTGAGCAACAGAAGCTATGCAGGCATAGTTCACTTCCTACCAGCAGACCCCCTGCTCTCCAGTCCCCGGGACAACACACGCTGCCTCTCAGGGTAAAACACAAACTACATAGAAACATAACGAGGATTCATGAAACCACCAAAAACAGTAGAAAATGACGCCCCATTTGTTATGACATCAGCTTCCAATGCTACGTCACTGTGACTCAGCTACAGGTAGAAAAGCAAACCTTATCCATAGAACATCAATGTGAGATTGCTATGTATGCTCTCATCATGAGTCCCGATATCACCATGACAATCAGTATTTTTAAGCCCCCTGCGAATCTTACAAGAGCCAAAATCAGTCACTCTGTCTGAAAAGATTAGAGACACAAACACAAAAAATTATGTTCATTGCCACGAGGAGTACAAAGAAACTAATGAGCTTCACAAACTGAAGAAATATACCTGTATGTTGTATACCTGTATATTGCTACTGCACTTTACTGTACATTTGCACTCTGGTTGGATGCCAAACTTCTTGTCATTGTACTGTACTTGTGCTGTATAATGACAATACATTTGAATCTAATCTAATCTGATACCTAATCTGGGCCCCAACCTTTTTTTGGTGAGACTTGAGGGCCTGGCACAAGACTACATGATACCCTGTCCTGTCTAAGGTTCCATTCTGGGATGAGAAATCTAGCATGGTCTTCAGGATCCCTCCTAATGAGAGTGGGGAAAGTGTTCTTGGCAGTTGCATCCTCATTGTTTGGTGTGCCAATGGTCTCAGTACCCTCTTTGAGATATAGCCACTCTCGCCACCCACAGTAGAGACTCAGGTGTTGGGTGTACCTTAAGGAGGGCAGGAGCCATGGCAACACAGGGGAACTTGATCTTGAAGAAAGGCGAGCCAGGGCCTCCTGGACTCTTGTCCGGTGTCTGTGAGAATGTAGTGTACCTGTCTCTTTGTCTGGCCTAACTACCCCTGGTGATTAGCCAGGAGGAGAAGATGCACCATATGGATGGATGTCAGGGTCAAGTAACTTGTCATATAACCCAGTCCCTGGTTTCCAGTTGTCACACTGGAACACTGCACGTTTATATTCAGATTTATCTCACTAGGACATGTATAAATACCTCTGTTCTTTTAAACCGAATGTGGCGTTACATTCATCAACTCAAAGACAGAATATTTGAGTATCCTTAACAACGTCAGAATTATGTGTGCATATACTGTATGTGGGCACTCATTATAAAGTGTTTCTGTTGTGTGTGAATAGGTGCAGTGTTTGCTCTCGGAGCATAGAGAGACTGTTCCCTCACTCCTCCGACTCCAGCTCCCTATACAGCTCCAAATATAGCCAGTTCAGTACTGAGTCAGAGGGTAAGAACACACACACACACACACACACACACACACACACACACACACACACACACACACACACACACACACACACACACACACACACACACGCTGAGGGCCTAAAGGTAACATGGCTAGAGGGCCGTAGGCCAAACAATGTGCCTGGACAAGGATCATTTAGACATGAAACTGTAAATAACAGTGTCACTTGTTGTTTAGCACCCTGTTTGTTCCTTGCAAAAACAGAGTTTAAAAACCAGTCCTCAAAGATAATTGAATTGCATAAACATTGACCAAATACAGTATATTTTCACTCTCTGAAAAGGTACAGTTCGAAGGGCCAAAAAGAATGTTGCTTTTGGCAACCCTGGCCTAATGCAACACCTCCTCTCCCCCCAGGTGAGTGGGTGAGTGTGGAGGGCAGGTTTAGGTGTGTGGCTCTCACTTGTATGTCCAGCTCCTGTCCCAGAAGCCCCCTGGGCCTGTCCCCCTCCGCCCACCTGGCCGACGGGACAGGGGACCTCATCTTGGTGCGGGACACTCACCCATTGGCCTTCCTCACCTTCCTTCACAGACACACCAGCACAGAGGACCAGGTATGACCTGTATGCAATACAAAGATATGTGTGGCTCACTCTATTCAGTCACATTGACCCATTTCTAATTAGTTTAAATTCATAGTATAAAATACTTTGACTCATACTTTTGTAAGTTATACTTTTATACTACAATGCCTGTATCTCTCAAGATTTTGTATTTATTATTTAAATCATCATCAAATCAAATTATTAAGTCATTAAATGCATTATTAAAATATAATTATTTGTTATAATTTATCAAGCTATTTATGTTGAGTTGAATATCAAGTGTCATAAAACCACGTTTTTGAGAAGATCACCTTCACAGTGACATAGGTTAATAGACTGGAATAAGGCTGGAATAAGTTTATATTCGGAATTTATCATTATTAATAATTCGACGTATTGATTATGAAACCAAGACATTGTTTCAGTGAAATATGACAAAAACCTCAGACAAAAATCTACATTTTAACAAACATGATTGTGTTAAAAGGACCCATTGTGACTTCAGACTGAAAATGATAGAACACATCATCATACATTATTTAGATCCACTTAGACAACATTAAAGGCTCTCATACAAACTTCTTGTGACTAGATAAAGTATTAGTCCCCTTGTAGAAGGCCTTATTTATATTCAAGATGCTTGGCATGCGTCCCTGATACATTATCTGACTGATCCCTCTCTTCTACATAATCTCAGTTTGACCTGCCTTTCGTGGAGGTCCACCGCGTGAAGGCAGTCCGTTTCTCTCTCCCGCCCGGAGAAGAGGAGGAGGAGTACGACGAGGGGGAGAGGGTGATGGGTGGAGGGATGGACGAACACGGGACGGCGTGTGTGCATGACGGCGAGAGCCGGAGCACCTGTGGTTCCCAGCAGCACCTGGCTGAGCGTGGGGAGGAGCGAGAGATAGCAAGCGACAGGAGGAGAAAGCAGGACTTCTTATGTGGTCTGTGCTGCAGTAAGAGGCCCACGGTCTCAGTGTGGAACTGCGATGGAGAGATCCTGCCGTACACGGAGATCCTCTGCAGGTGAGGCGTCATTGAAAGTGTAACCCATTTCTTTTTGTTTTTGAAAACACTGGATCCGATGCCGCCATGTGTTATTAACTAGGCTGAAGTAGCCAGTCTGGACTAATCTGAGGCCAGTTCCACAATTGTTTCTTCCATTGCTATCATCTGTCTGTCAAGTCCAAAGGACCTGAACTGCAACTCATCAGTATTATACAGTAACACAGGAGGAGACACTGAAATGTTGTTGTCTTTTTTGCAAACGGCCATAAAAAAAACTGTGCTTGGTTCCTCTTTGTCCTTAGTAGTTTCATGATTACCTACTTGTTCAAAGGCTATTCTCTGGGCACTGTTGATACAGTATACCCTTAGTATTTTTGTCTACTTGCTATGTTGGTGATACAAGAATTTGAGGTCATTCTACTGTCACAGTTGTTGTAAGCTGCTCTGAATCTACCTATAAGGCAGACTAATGTAATGCATGTTCTCTGTGCAACCATGTCTATCTATCCATTGTCCTCACTGGCTTGGTTGTATTCTCTGACAGAATAGATAAACACAGTCCACAGTCTTTATGAGGTACTGGCAGCCAGATTCAAACGAGAGTGAGTACTGCACCCTCAGATAGCTCCATTCGTGGCTACCTTGAAGACAGCCTTAGCCGTTGAAAACGTTGAGTGATTATTAAAGAGAGCAAATGGTGATATCGGAGAGTGTGGCATGCCCTGTCATTTACAGGTATAATGTGGTTGTATTCTCTCCCTCAGGGTCCATGGTCAGCTGGTGCGTCTCTATGCGCGGGGCATCGAGGACGGAGCAGCGTTCCAGAGCTGCAGAGAGGGAGACAGGGACTGCACAGGGACATGTGCACTAAACAACTAATGGATGCTAGGTTACCGGCTAACGCTACCTCAATGTTAGTTGGTGAAAGGAATGTGATGAATGGTGGTGAGCGTGTTAGGAAAAGGGAAACATGTATAAATGTATCAACACACAACCAGCCCAGCCTTCAGCTCCAGGACAACCAACTGACCAACCAACCTCATATTTCAGGCACTGTTTAATAGGTTTTAGCATGACTATACACAAAACAACTATTTATTATGAATGTGTGTGTGTGTGTGCCGTATGTATGTGTGCGTGTGTGTATGTTTAATATCCAGTAGCTTCATGTCAGTTTGGATGAAAACACCAGCTAAATGTTAATATTCTACATTGTACATTTTTTTCTACACTAAAATGATAATTTCTGATGTAATACTGTGCTGTGTGTCGTATATTTGCTTCCGTTTCTGTATTTATGTACATTTGAGGATCCAGTCAATGGAAATGTGGCACCAGTAGAGACCAAAAACAACTATTTAATAGACACCTTTTTACAATAAAAAAAAGTGTTACTAGTAAGTATTTATTGTTGTGATTGTCAACAGCAACTTAACAATACAATATCTCATCAACGCCCACTTCAGACCTGCAGCAGCTTGCCTTTCATTGTTCTGAAGTGACCCTACCAGTTTGTCTGCTGTTTTTCAAACCAGATTTTCTTGAACAGCTAGAACATTTGGAAAATATTTCAGTGTTCAGTTATTCTCCGACCTGCATACCGTCAGAGTAGTTTCATGGGTTTCATGACATGGCTGAATTTCATGGCTGAATTATTGCAGTATGTGCAATAACAGCGAAGCTCTAAAATAACATATAACACACATGTTGGTCTTTTGACCTCATGCTCCTTCCTTTGGTCCTCCCACGGCTGGTGCAGAGAGCAGTCCATCTCGCGTATGTGTGTGTGTGTGTGTGTGTGTGTGTGTGTGTGTGTGTGTGTGTGTGTGTGTGTGTGTGTGTGTGTGGAGAGACAAGGGGCCCCCAGCTAGGCCGTGTACCTGGCAGAGACAGACACAGGCAACAGGAAACAGCATCAGTCAGCAGCCGGCAGCTCAGAGGAAAA
>OMKL01052273.1:0-12547 GCA_900302295.1 Parasudis fraserbrunneri | reverse complement strand
AAGGCAAAAAGGTGAAAAACATGACTTACTGCTCCAAATTTGGCAGGGTACAAGTCTGGAATGAACACCTCTGGGTAGACTGTGTTGAGATACCAGGTGAAGTTCTTACACTGCAGCCTCTCTCTTAGGTTCACACGGTCAGAGATGTCCCCAAACTTTTGCTGTAATGTGCACAACAAGCGGAAAACTAATGCCTGAGAACTTAGGACACACTACAAGGGGAAAACTCATTTCTAACATCAAACTAACTCCACTGAGTAAATGACATAATGCTGTCATTAATCCTTTGGTGCCAACTATACTCCCATTTTATCCAAATATACTCACAGTATCACGAAACAATGTACCAAAAATATTCATCATTTGAAACAAAAACAAACAGAATCTGCTGTGATGCGTGATCAACTCTGTAAATCTGAGCCCTTTAACATTGGATCTCCCCATTCAGTATATGAATATTTGTCTTTTTTTTTGTCTTCTTTTAATCCTGTTAAATCTCTTGTCCTCTGACCTCGCTGGCCATCTTGGAGGCAATCTGGTTGCGGCGGTAGAAGATCTTCTTGTAGTCGTCCATCCAGACCTCGGCCAGGCGCACCTGGTTGCGGGTGATGACCTCCGTGCCTCTGGGGAAGGTGTGGGGGCTCTTGGTTCGGAACACGTGGCCCACTACGGAGCAAGGGATGATCTCCAACTGACCCCCACACTGCCAAACCTGAGGGGCAGCAGAGACACACACAAACACTCATAAAGTGGACCTCATGTTCAGATATACATCCCGTAATAAAGAAGATATACCACCATGACAGAATAGAAAAAAAGGGGGGGGCTAACCCTAAACGACATCTCCACATTCTCGCCTCCCCAGATCTCCATCTTGTCATCGTATGTTCCGATGTGCTCAAAGTACTTCTTAGAGATGGAGAATAGACCACCAGCAAACGTAGGGGTTCTGAGGAGAGGCATTTTCATCAGCAAATGCATTGCATAAGAATCATATAAAAACCATGAAAATCAATTCTAAGACAAACAAATCCAACATGATCGGGCTCCTCTTTACTTGACGGGGTAGGTTTCATCCTTGCGTTTCTGCTTCTCATAGTCGGGGATAGCCTCCCAGCCGAAGGTCAGGCTCCAGTCAAAGTTGCCTCGGTTGTGGGCGTGGGCCGTGGCCACGGGCTTGTTGAACTGGAAGGTGTTGAGGTCGATGGTGGTGATCTCTGGACTGACCACAGCGGTGGGCTCCTCCACGACGCGGGCAAGCAGGGGCTCCAGCCAGCCGTGGAAACACTCGCCTGGGGAGCAGAGGACAGGACAGGGAAAGAACACTCAATATCCGGATAGGCATCAAGGAGGCTAAATCGAGGAAAGGACAAAGAGAAATTGGGGTGCAACACCCAACCACCACACCACTCCACCCGCACAATCTCAGCATGTGTCATACTCCTATCTCCCATTAGGTGACTTAGCCTCCAGTATATGAGCCTTGATAGGTATTCCCTTCCAACCACTGGGGTATGAATTGTCAATTTTTCCCATAGTTGGAGAGCCAGCTGGCTGCTTCACATTGCACTTGGATTAACAAATAAGCTGTAATGATAGGAGACATAAAACAGATTGTATAATATGTTTCAGTAGGCAGACCTGCTGAACAGGGTTTAACTTGATTTAACAGACCTGAGCCCATGGATATACAGGTAATCCTCAGAGTGACTGGAATAGATGAGTTACTAGATAGCCTGTTCCCTGGGCTAAATGTCCTGAGGCATCAAACTGTTCATGTTGGAATAAAAACAACACCACTGTTAAAACTGTGAGGTAATTTCATATGACATTTGGAAGACTTCACCACAAGCACCTTGTGCAGTACTGAGAGTGCATGAATGTTTAGTATGGAATGCCCCAGTTGGAATCAAGCCCCTTATGTTGGCAGTGTAAATGCCATGTTCTACCCACTGAGTTTCACAGGGCTTTTTAACACTGTGTGTGTGTGTGTATAAATAGCAAGATACTGTTCAGTTTCTACTGTAGTTGGTCAGGACGTGTGGAAGAGACAATGCTCTTTGTATTTTTAAAGGAACAAGCCACCAAAAGATATTTATTTATTATGCTCACACATATCCCAAAACTACAAACTATGTTGTACAAAGTAATTGGGGTGAAAGTTATTGAATTAAAGAGTTGGAACGTGTGATGTATTAAATACAGCTCAGTGAAACAATGAAAATATCAAGACATGTAGTGAGTGATTATCAGCTGCTGGAAAGGCATATGCAAAAGCCTTGATATATATTTTTTTAATTTCATCACTTCACCGAGCTGTACTAGATACTTCCTGGAACATGTGATGTCCTAATATATGTGACATCATAATGACATCACATGTTCCAAGTCTTTAAAATCACATGTTCCAACAATAACTCAAACCAACTGAATTTGTACAAAATAGTTTGTAACTTTGTAGTTTTGGGATACATGGGAGATTATGGGCATAATAAATCTATGTTATTTTAATGGTTGGAGTGTTCCCTTAAAGGCAGGCAATACAGAGAATCATACATCTAATTTAGTAGAGCCTGCCCTTGGATCAATGTATGTGTCAGTCAGTGTTCCAAATTGGAAATCACAATGCTGTGCGGCCCAGTTTCCAAAGTCTGGATTTCAGGATTAACTGCAGGAAAATGACATAAATCCTGTGGTAATATTTTTGAACAATGAAAACAGTTAGGAAGGAGGCCAGAAGCAAACAGAGAGCCATCCCTCAACTCTTTCCAGTTTTCAAAAATATTGCCCTAGGATTGATCATTTTGACATAGCAAATCCTGAAATCCAAACTTTGGAACCTGCAAATATTCATGCAGTGTTGCCATTTCCAGTCTGTATTACCAATGCATCTATCTTGGCCTTACCCTCTGCTAGATGCATGTTATTTTGTGGTGTTGCCTTCCTTTCTTAAAGGTCCAATATTATGCTCCTTTTAAACAAGTTAATATAGGTCTCTGAGGTCTGACGTTGTTTTTTGCTGAAAATACCACTCAGATTATGCATTCTAGCATGTCTCTATACCCCTCTGTTTCAGTCCTGTTCTGGACGGGCTGTTTCTGTGTCTGTAGCTTTAAATGTAAATGAGCTGCTGCTCCCGACGCCACACAATGTCAAACTAGGTATTGCAGATCAAATATGAATATCCTATTTCTCACCTAAAATGTTGTCAGAAACATATTTTAGTGATCCGTTTAGGTGGAATGTTTACGAGCGAGCCACCATTTCGAAAAACGGAGACGCCCATTGTCTACTGAGCTGTGATTGGTCAGTTGCTATTATCTATGTCAATTGTGGCTGCAATTCTGAATGGCTTGTTTCAATAGGGAGGGTTCTTGTCACAGCTGAACTGCAGAAACTGCACTAAGTACATATTTCACGTTGTCTCAGTGTTGGCACAACCCCTCATTGTGTGAAAACAATGCAAAACACAGGAAAATGCCATTTTTACAATAGGGGACCTTTAAAAAAGGGGTATTTTGCCTTGTTTTTTTTTTGTTTTTTTACCTGCCTCATATTGTTCTGTGAGAAGGACGTGACAATTGGACATAAAACGTAGCAATATATTCTGTGCCCGCCGACCCGAGAAATTCAGCCAGATGACATCTCCTGGCAGAGTTTCTTGGGGGGCCGATGTGGCCGACGGTTAGGTTTTATGTCCGATTATCACACGTCACATGACAACAGAACGACAGGATTAAGGTTGAAAATTGGCAACGTGGCCCTTTAAGTGCCCTAAAACCCATGTTGAACCTCTGGATATTTGAATCTTACACAAGTATTGGTGGATTCAAATACGCCATTTATGTGCGTGTGTGTGTTGCGTGATTTCCTCACAGTGTGCATCCAGGAAGGTGAGCACCTCTCCCTGAGCCACGCTGGCCCCCAGCAGCCTGGCAGTAATCAGGCCCTTCCTCTCTGGCTGTCTGACCACGTGAACTATCTTGAACTGACGCACATAATCCTCCAGCTGGCTCTTCAGGTGCTCTGAGAGGATACAACAAAAACATCATCATCATCATCATCATCATCTTAGGTATGAAGGGATACACAAAATATGAACTACTCGCAGGAACATGTGGTTTAAAACTGAGCCAAGACTCTCATTTCAGAGGACATGCAGGACAATCATGCTAGTGTGGTACATTTGGAAAAACACAGGTACATTCTCATACACACCAACAAAATCTAAACATCCATTTCATTTTTCTGTTAGTCTGCCATAATGTTAGCCGTGTCAACCTTGGTGTCTCAACTGTCAGACTGTAAAATGGTACGCATGAATGACATCAGTCAGACAGAGAGAAAGACTGGTAGCAATGCTAGCAAGTTAGCTGTACCCTGCAAATATACGCAGATGGTCTGTGTGTAGCCATAGCCCACTTAACACTGCATGTTTGAGAAAGCAAAAAACACAGTAGTAGCCATAAAAGGTTATTCCCATACAGGCACTGAACAGATCAAAGTGATACATTATGAAAACATTAACGGCAATGAAGAGGCAAAACTGGTAAACGGATTATGGTTTCCTTTCTGAGAGCAGTTCTGACCGCAGGGTCATACCATACTTCTTACATAGCTGCAATACAAAACCACATGTTACTTATCACGCTTATGTGACAGCAGCAGACTACAGGGTAAAAGAAGGCATGTAAATACACGTGATGGTAACAGATGGTAACTGACTGCACATCCTCTTTTTGACCAAAATACAACTTCCTCTCCAAAAGGGAAGATCTGCGATTTCAAAATGATGCAGACGGTGACCACTCATACACAAAAGCAGTCATGTGATGAAACACTCTTCATACAACTTAAAACCTGAATGTAAGCCTGCCATCAGAAACATTTTGGTTCACATTCAAATATCCTATATTACATGTATTACTGTGCATGGCTTGTTATCATCATCATCATCATCATGTGACACCTTACTGAACTCCCATCCTTCCTTATTATTCCTCAGCTCAGCAATAAAACCATGACATGTAAATTAAGTCCCACATGTCCTCCTTGGAAGATGTTTTGCCATCAGTGTGTGTGTGTGTGTGTGTGTGTGTGTGTGTGTGTGTGTCCTACCTGCAGTACTAGCGTCATCCACCATGATGATCTCAGTGAGCAGGGCAGCAGGGGAGGTGTGCAGGACGCTGTAGACCGTCCTGAGGAGGGTGGACCACGCCTCATTGTGGAAGACAATGATTACACTGGTGGTTGGCAGAGGGGGGCAGCGCCTGTACTTGCGCTCCACACACCTGGCAAAAGGCAAGCCACATCAACACACACACACACACAGTGAGGAGGGAAATGCTCTCATATTTGACTAAATGAAAAGGCATAAAAGGTCAATGAGAGCCAGTCATATCAAGCCACTGTTTGCATAGTTTCATGGTCTGTGCACCCTCACTATTTGGTTAAATAAAAGGACAACCCTAAGCGCACCAAAGTAAATATTCCTTGAGAAAGAAAAGCAATCTCACAGCATTATGACAGAAAACAATTAACAACCAAGACCTTGACATTTTCAGATGTTGAGAAATGGACAAGAGTGAACAGTGAATGCATTTAGGCCTACATGCACATCAATAGTCCGTTAATATTAAGGATTTGATAGGTTTCATTTGGCACATGCAAACATGCCTTTTCAATAACCTGGATGCTGTTTTCAATATATCCAGATCAGGAGAAACCCTAGTAAAATACCTGGGATATATCGATATTATCATGGATAGTGAGGCATTTATACACCTCACCCAGTCAACTGTTGGTTTTTGAGATCTGTGCAAGCCGGGTTTCCATAACAAAATTCAGAATGTTCCGTTTTTGCCATGTGCACAGGGATATCCGTGTGTGGGAACAACTTATCGAATAGCCTAAGACCTTAACTTGGATATTAAATTCCATCTCTGTACTATTACATGCGCATAAATTAACTACCATTTCTGTAATACTACATGCCATTATGCAGCCAGTGGTGAGACAGATAGTGGGACAACAGAGGTAGTCTCTTATCAGCGAGTCTGAACATTCTGGGAACTGGCTCTTACTCTGGAGGCCTGGTGTCATCCCCAAGGCTACGGCTGAGTGAGATGCGGTCACTGGCGAACTGGTTGAAGCAGTGTTTGGTCATCCCCTCCTCCTTCTCCTTTGCCTCCTCTGGGCTAAGCTGGTCTTTCTGGAAGGCCTTGCCGTCAGCCCCGGGGGCCTGGGAGTCCTGCGCGGGCCTCTCGAGGACAGGCTTGAGCTCCGCCTGGCTGTAGAAGCCAGATGGACAGCGGGCATCCTGGGTGGGCTGCTCCTCTACTGGCGGGGGCTGCGGGGCTCCGATCTGGAAGCCCAGGTTGTTGACAGCCCCGCGCACCATGACCAACACTTTGTCCTTCTTGTCCACCAGATCCTGGAACCAGGGATCCTGGGCAGGTCCCGAGCCCACGTCCCTCTGGAGGACCACCAGGACCACCATGAACAGAGTCCCCCCCAGCATTGCCAGCTTCAGCGGGGACATGCGCCGGCGCAAGAACAGCCGCATGACTCTTGAGTGGGTGTCACACTCAAGCCTGTTAGATAAGATGGCACACAATAAAAACAAAAAAACAAAATTATACAAAAATAGAAATACGATTCTCAATAACCTGGCCTTGAGGCAATTGTGTACATTAAGAAAGGGGTTTGATCAAGCTTTGAAAAATGTTTTCTCAACCAACAGACATGTTTTTTTTCTGTGAAATCCACTTTCCCTCAAAACCAAATACAGTGGTTTGTGAATCTCACCTTCATTCGGTGTAGCTAACGCTCCACAAGTTACCGGTAGTGCTGTAGTAAAAACAGGACCTTCAACATTAATCCTGCGAACCTGTTCTTGTGTATCCAACAACTGTCATAGCAGCCTGCTATGGAGCCAGCCTACCCTCCTTTCTCGCCCCTCCCCTCTCTCTCTCCCTCTTCGGAGTGCTGTCCCATAGGTACAGGCGGGGACAGCACAGCAAGGAGAGTGAACAAATAGAACACACCTCTCAGTAAACACCTGAATCCACCTGCTGGAGCTTCAGCCCTCACCACACAGTTTCTCACACCGGTTAATGAGTGACACATGACCCAGCTCGCGCGCACACGCGTGTGTATCGTCACACAGCTGCGATCTGCAACTATGGTGAGCTGTCACCTTGAGCATGAGGAAATGGGAGATGGTACAATGAACATGACTGGACTTTAACCAGTCCTGACACAATACAGGAACCATTTCCTGGTACAGGTATGTGAAAGGGGATATTGTCACCAACAGCGACATCCCTCCCCTCATCATGTACTTAGGTGATCACTGCTCAGGCACTCACTCTTACTTTGGTCATCATTTATTCACTGTAGCCTGAAGCCAGACGCCTTCATAAATGATTCCAGGAGACACAGAGAAACAATGTGTGGAAGTGCAGCACACACATCATTACATTTATCTCTAGTGGGCAACCTGTTGGTCCTGTTTTGTGTCGCCACCCTGATTCGTATGGGGAGGGAGAGAGAATGTGTCAAAGAAATTCATCCATGCCACATATTTAGGTTAATAATGTGATGTGCCAAATGTCCATTTGTCCCTTGTGCTGCACAAAAGCATTCTTAAATCGTTTTCACCTGTATTTATTATTTTTATCGTCTTTATTCAGCACACAAATAGTCCACAGTCCATCAGTTATGCAGTTTTACAGGTGTAGAGGCTGGCTGCGTGCCAAGACCATCATCTCTCTGAATGCAAATGACAAGCAAAACGATAGCTATGTGAAATATGCAGACTGGGGTCAACCATCGCTTTATGACAGACTTCTCTTCCCAGCACATGCAAGATGGACTTTCCAAATGACGTTTAGTTTTATTTGAGCCTATAGAGAGAAAACTATGAGTCTTAAACTGATCGTTATGCGCTTGACAAAAAAAAACAGGAAACTGGTTATCACAAACATCAGGAAGTTATTACGTTTACTCACTCAAGGACATAGCGATACCAAACCATTTATATTTTATACTTTTGCTTTCGCAAAATAAATGTGCCAACAACAGTATCACAAGTTTAGATTTATCCCATTATTCACCCCTTTACGCACAACGCGGCGCACGCGACATTACCGACAGTTGAAACAGCTAAAGTAAAACCAATGTATAGACTATATAGCGCTCAATATAAGAAAAATGACAGTAGAAGCTGACAAACTGGCTACTATGTTTGTTGCTGCAGTAACATTAAATTGGATGCGTTTTGACACTTAACATAATATAGGCTTAGCCTACCTGAAACCTGGTCACAAATTTGAAGAAAGGTTGCCCCTAAATGTCCCGGTGTTTTGCTATAAATGTGATGGCGGAGAAGACAGACGAGTGTCGGTGTGAATTTCCAGTTTCTTCAAGTAGGAGTTGGGCTCGTGGGCTACAGGTTTACTCTGGACGGAAAAGGATACAACACCGTGGCCTCCCGGCTTTCCTTTGAACGGAACAGGTGTCATTTGTTGAAATGATTAGCACGAGTCCCCTAGTGGCTGGGTCCTAAAGAGAGCTTTTTCCATGCCACGGGAAACTCTATCCTCAAACCTCAATTAAACAATTTGTTATTGGTCTACAGAAAACACTTTAAGGTTACTAATGTTAAAGTAAGCTACACAGTCGTGTTTCTTGAATTTAAATATCCACCTCTGCCGATGTAGGGCAGGCCCATGATTATCGTCCCATCATGTATTAATCATTTGGTCAAAGCAGAATTCATATAGCTTAATTAATGGTCACCATAGAGTACTGTAAGTTAACCCATTACATCAACAGAAATCCATTATTCATGTGGAAGCAATTAAATACTATCTCCAATGTCGCCGTGTTGAAACTGTAGACTGATTTATTCAGAAATGGAGAAGCGCGCGCCAAAGGAGACGCTCTGGCTATTGAGCGTCATATGGCTATAACCACGGCTTCTCCGGTTACTGTCACTGGGAGAAATCTTGATTGCAAACTATTGATTGATATGAAATCTAAATTAATGCCAGGGAACATTAACCATGAAGTTGGCTATATTGTGTAACAAATTGTATAGGAATTTGTTTAATATGAGTATAAGTGATTAAGAAATAATTGTTGCTGCTGATTTTTCAGTCCATTCTTGAGGAGGGTGTCAGGCCTTCACTGCCCTAGAGACGATTTTCTATAGCTATTGACATATTTACAGTTGGGAGAGAACTCAGAGTCTCTTAATATCAAATACACTGCGCAAATTAACATAAAAATATGGTCTATTCACAATGTAATAGAATTCAAATACAGCTAAATAATAAAGATGATATGGCCTGCATTTTCTTTAATTACCCTGACTGTAAAGATGTACTTATTAGGACTACTTTACTTAAGACATTTCAAAGACATTTTAAGAGAGGGTGCAGTCCACTTAGGATTTTTTTTTGTTGAGAGGGGGAGACACATGATAGAAAGTTGTGGCAATCCAGGGTACATGTGGTCCTAGAAGCAGGGATTCTAACCATGGTACTCTGGCCTTCCTCATTGCTCCATTTTACAGACCCAGGAAGGCACCAACAAAAAAATAACAAAGCAAATAATCATGATTAATGCCAAACAGCCATTTATTGATTTCTTATCCCAGGGGAAATCAAACCAGCGCACTATTTCTCAAAGTCTGCCAATAATCTTTTTTTAATGAAAAAGAAAAAATATATATGATATATATATATATAAATAAATATATATATATATATATATATATATATATAGTTGGCTTTTCTTCTTAAAGACAGTAAAAGACAAATAGAACCCCATCGCCTCCCGTGCGAGGCTGCATTTGGCTCAGACCAAGAAAGAAGAGAGGCAGACAGGGAGGTGCACATACTACTGTATATACCACCATGGTCCATCATTTCTCCAGAGTACTGGCAAAGCAACAAGGGTTTAATGTCATCCTAATGTAAAATATACCTTCATTTTCTTTCGACAAACCTGAGGTCAAATCACTATTTGACCTCTACTTCACATGATACAGTGATTCGGCCCTTCCTTTAACTGCACTGGCAATATAAGTGGTTTTCTTCATGTGTCAGTAGTAGTGTCATCATAGGACATAGATGATGTCATCAAACTTACATTCATTAGAGTATTTCAATAAAGACTAATTTGGGGGGTAACAAGCCTCCATGTGCCAAATACTACCAGATACTGTCAAATACTGTCAGTTTCTATCATCGGTGCAAAAAGCACCCGAACCTTGGAATTGCATAATCTCAAGGCAATACTTGTGAACAGACAGAAAATAAATACAATTTATCCCAGAACCAGTGTAAATGTTGTACCACCAGGACAACTGGCTTATGTTTACACCTCGTAAACACGATCCAAAATAAAGTTCAGGCTTTGAGTTATTTAGGTTGGAATGAAGGGAATCAGAATCCCAGTCCGATTAAAAGGCATGACAAAGATGTGATTCTTTTCAAATTATCAACTGCCATAACAAATCAGGAATGGACACACAACTCCCAAAGTATAATATAAAACATGCCTTGCAGCAATCAGTTTGGCAAGAAAGCATTTGTCATACAGTATCATAAAAACCTCACAGTGAAAAGTTATGCCCCTTTAAAGATAAAGAACAGCATTCAGTTATGTACGCTCACGGACACACGCACACACGCACAAACATACACGCACGCACACACGCGCGTGAGCACACAAACAAATATATAAAACTTCTCGTAACAGTTAAAACAATCTCCAGTACCATGGTACCAATGCAACCATTTTCCTTCATCTCAAAATTTTGTTTTGGCTTGTACCAAAAATACATTTACAGGGAGCAAGTAATCAATCAATCAATCAATCAATCAATCAATTGTACATGTCAGTGAACACCACACAACCATGTGTCCACACTGTGGCTAATCTCCAGCTGAAAGAGACAATGGAAGGCCCTGATAAGGACACAAATATTCAAGCCAAGGCTGTTGTGTGTGGTGTGTGTGTGTATGTGTGTGTGTGTGTGTGTGTGTGTGTGTGTGTGTGTGTGTGTGTGTGTGTGTGTGTATGTGTGTGTGTGTCTGTGGTCCAATATGTCTGCCATCCAGCCTATGGGTCACAAGAGTTGCTCACATTATACAGATTCATTTTTTTTATTTTTTTTATTGGGCATTATTCACTGGAATTATTCATAAGGGCTATTTCTGGTACATCTCTTTTAGTGTCCCTCTCTCTCTCCCTCTTTCTCCCTCTCACACACACACACACACACATTATACAGTACGCATAGGACACATGCACACAATTCAAAGTCACAAATCACACAGGTGCAACACACTGACACACACACGTACAACACACGTGAACACACAGATGTACAAACACATTACAGCTAACATAACTACAGCTTGGGATGCGCCCATACCAGTACTGGTATCAGGTAGCAGGCCCATATCAGGCTAAAACTATCAGTTAATTTCCCCCAGTAGTTAAATCTCATACCAAGAGTCATGTGTAACATGTCAGAAACAGTGTTTCCTACAGTGTTTCTTACAGTGTTTCTTACAGTGTTTCTTACAGCAATATTACTTTTCCTAGTAACAAGAAGTGTAATGAATTACTACCTCAGTTCCAGTAATAATATCTCAGCTACATCAAAAAACAACTCGTTCCTCCATTACTTTGATTTTGTGAAGACCAAAGATGACAAGAACATCATTGTGGATCTGTAACCTATCCAAACTGCGCTTGAGGCTTAGGTGCGCATTGTAGGGAGATCCAACGTCAAAAGTCGGGACTCTTGCACTCTAAAAGGATGAAACAGCGCTGATGTGTCTTCTTCAGTAGGTAGAATTCTCAACCCTACTTTGTAGAATTAAAGTTTCTGAGAAAATCAGCAGCGCTGTTACATCATTTTGGAGTGTGCGAGAGGAGCTCCGACTTCTCCGACTTTCCACTTACGACCTCAAATCTCTTGAAACACCCGCTATCCTGCAACAGCACAACAACGAGTTGTTTAAAAAGATTGTCCCTCATCAATTTAAGCCCAGCTGTGCTTTTGATCAAGCCTGAAGTAGCCTTGTTACCAAACTTCTAATGCTGCAGGAAAAAAGCTGCTGGTTTTCAGTTAATGGGCTTTCAAAGCAGAAGCGTTGTGCTCTGCGCCACAGTGCGCACTGCGTCGGGTCCTCCAATGATCTAGCTCAGCGCACTGAGCGCAGCTTTGTGCTTGCTGCGGCTTGCGTGTCTGCTTTGAAAGCCCCTTGAGGTGTGCTACCTGACAGAGGCGCACAGGCGGAGTAGCCTATGTTGTACCGGATTTTGATGGTAAGAAAGAAAGCGATTCTGGGGGGATGCAACAGAAGTAATATAACGAGTAACATAACGAATTACTGCTCCCAGAGTGTAATAATATTACTTTTGAAATGAGTAACGAGGAATATATTTCTTTTTATTTCTTTATATATATAATCTATATATTTTTTTTTATTATTTTTATTGAAATTGGGCAACATTTTCAAAA
>OMKL01052270.1:0-12442 GCA_900302295.1 Parasudis fraserbrunneri | reverse complement strand
ATTTGACTGACCCGTCCTCATCATTATTCCTAAATACTAGTTCCGGTATCATTGCACTCTGATTTGCACTTTTAATCGTACTCTGCACTAAATACACTACTGTCTAATTAAAAATTAAAAATTTCCTAATTTTGAATCTTTTGCCACTATTTATATTCCATCCTTTGTGTTAATGTTGTAACGAGATTATGGTAACTCAAGTAACCTATTAGAACACTACGATCTGATATGATGTTGATTAATGTGTTAATGTTTGTTTGTAACGTGATTATGGTAACTCAAGTAACCTATTAGAACACTAGGATCTGATATGATGTTGATTAATATGTTAATGTTTGTTTGTAATGAGATTATGGTAACTCAAGTAACCTATTCGAACACTAGGATCTGATATGATGTTGATTATTGTTTTACACCTTTCCTACTATATGAACTGCACTTACATTGTTTTCATATTATTGATGTAAAGTACTTTGAGCTACAATCCTTGTATGAAATGTGCTATACAAATACAGTTTTATTATTATTATTATTATTATAATAGAGAGAATGCACTCCAAATTAATCTGATTAATTAAAGCAAACACATGCTGGTACCCTCAAAACACATTGATTTGACGGATTATTGATATAATCCCAGGTAATCAATTGACTGGCTAGTGATAGGACTCTGTGTTCACTACAGTAATTTTCTCTCCTATTCATATTTGAGCAGCCACATCTGCAGCTTCAATGTTTCAACATCTACATAGAAGTCAGTGGGCTACTGGTTGTCATCTGCATGAACACTATCAGTCATAATTTTGTGATTTTACTGGCATCCAAAGTGTTGAGTTTCATTGATTAAGGAGACCGTGCCATTGACAGTGGGGGAGGAGTACACAGTTCCCCAACTTAAGTACAGTAGAATGGGCTACCTAGAATAATAGTATTTTAAAAAATTTTCCTAATGAAGATTGTTTTGTTTTTTTTCTGTGGGAGGGGTGTTGGGCCTGTCAAGCACATTGAGACATGTAATGTGATTTTGGGCTATGCAAATAATTTGACTTGACATGTAGTGGAGTTAAAAGTGCAATATGCCTTTGAAATGTAGTGGCGTTAATTTCAATGCATCTTTAAAATGAAATACCCCAGTAAGTACAAGTACCTCAAATTGTACTTGGTTACAGTTGAGTTAAATACTCAGTCGCTTTCCATCACTGGCTGTTGCTACTATAACTGTATAATAAGTAATTGCATTAACTAAGTAATGGGCGGCTGGCTGGGTTACACTCTCATGAAAATAGAATGTCTTTTTAGATCTTGGGTTTTGTCTTTGGTGAATCGCAGATGTGTTCCCGAGATGTGCAGCAGTCTCCGAGCCACTGATGGACCCAAGATATCTATTCAGACATCCTGGTATCCAGGAGACAGTGGGTGCTCTGCTGTACACATAGTTTATCATCAGGCAGAATATTTTGCTCGTGACAAGATGCAACAGGTTTGTGTCGTGCCTTTGCGTACATCTGTAGGAGCTGTTGACGAACACCAGAGGGAGCGGTCTCTGGAGGGATCTCAATCCCTGTCCTCAGTAATACAGATGAGAAGGGCATCAGGTATTGTGCGACGTGTAAAATGGTTTCACAGTACACATAAGCTTGTCCACTATGGTAGGATGGCCTTGTATCCTGATTCCGGGTGGAATCAGGAAGGCCGAACACATACTTAGTGTCCTGGTTTATGGTTTGGCTCTGTTGGGGTTGGGGGATTTGTTCACAGTAATCCCTGCTGTTTAAGTTTCAGTATGCTGTTATGCTTTATCTTCGTGTAAGTTGTTATGCTTTAACCTCTTGCAGCAGGGACCACCTCTAAGAGTAGAACCATTCCCGTCATGTTTGGTGCAGATTAAATATAACATACACTCTGAGCAGATGTATTATATAACCAAGTGACAAAAGTGATGATGGAACTTCCAGAGGAAGCAGACAAATTGTCAACACCTGTTTCTCCTTAATCACCCACGCTGCCTTTCAGCTTTGTAGTGTGTCAGAAAAACCTTTTAACCTGCACACGCTTCCTTTTCTCTTCAGCCCTTTTCCCACCACTATCGTATTGAGACTGTATCAACATGGAAAGGAAGCTGCTTTATGCAAGGGAAGCATTCATTTCCTTTGGTCAGGCTATTACTTTACTTTACATGATGGAACTTGTAGAGAAAATAATAACTAGACATGTGCTGTCAGTAGCAGACAGCGGGGATATCCCCGAAACGGCCCTACCAACTGCCTTTATACAACCTTTTATTTATTAAAATGGTGGTCATGAGATGCCAAGCATGGTTTAGTGAGAATCGCATGAACAGCCTAGGAGGAGTAGGGAAAAAAATCTGGTTTTGAGTTTAAAAAAAAAAAAAAAAAGGGTATATATATATTAACCATTTCTTCCCCTCACAGGTTTGTACTCAGCTATGCACTTGAGTTATGCACTGGATTATGGCACTATGATGCAGGTAATACCACCGATTGTTTACTCTTGAGTTGATCCTATTGGCAGTTTCTGGTGCGCACACACTTGTAAGTCGCTTTAGATAAAAGCGTCTGCTAAATGACTAAACTGTAAACTGTAATGTCATATAATTTTACGTCACACAATGCTAGGAAATATAGTAGTTCACTTTTTTTGTTTTGTGATAATAGCGCCACCATAAGGCTAAATAACTCAAAACTTCAGAGGCTTCCTTGCTATTGTAAAGCAAACATATTTCTCAAGTTTGGTACAAATTGGAGAATGCGTTCACAAGTAACGCATCACTTCCTGTTTACCATGTGTTTTTCCAAAATTCGATTGGATCTGGTGGTCATATGGTTTGTCCTATTATCTAAATGACACATTTAAAGGTGGAGTGAATCTGATGAAGCGAGACATAGAAAACATGTTGTTTGCTCCTTTTGTTTTTATGTAATCCATTAATAAAACAGTGTATCTAAGTGTCCTGGTATGCGCTGGAATATTGTTTTTTGTTGACACATTTAAATATGTTGGTACCCAGATGCCACATAGCAAGTTTGGCGAGAATCAGGTGAACAGGCTAGAGCAGGGGAAAAGTGTTTTTAATGGCTGAAAATCCAATATGGCAGAATTCATAGGTCCTTGTGGTAAATTTGTTGTCCATGAGGAGCCGCATATCTGGATATCAGTTTCATGACTGTATGACTAATTTGTCATTAATAAAAGAATGTCAAGTTAGACCTCATGGTGGTGCTAGAAGAAAGGTCATGGGGTCACCAAAATTGGGTTCTTCATGAATTGGGTTCTTCCTCTACTGGCCATGAATGTTCACAGCAAATTTGAAAAGATCCTGATCAAAGCTATTTGAGTTATTGCGTTCACATGAAGGATCTGCCGCCGCGTTGGTCAGGGTGAATCCATAATATCCCAGACACCGTCATTCAGAGATATAATAACTTACACCAAATCTACACTGACACTGTCATGTCATGAGTCTCAAAGTTTGCCAATGGAAATTGCGATTCCTAGGCATAAATGCACATATTCACTGCTGGTTTGAATTCTATCTAGTCATTTTATCATCGATCACGATGCTTGGCACAATAAATAAACAACTCTGTTTAGTCCAAAATTATGTAGGCCTACCTATTTAGTAATTGTGAATATATAATATGTGGCATTGCACCATATTGTATGGTAAAACACATCCCTTCCTCGTCATGAGAATACTATAGGCCAGTGCCAGAAATCAGGTGTGAAAAAAAGAAAAATATTGTAGCCTATTGATTAAAAAAAACAGCATTTTCTTTCCTTGGCTGCAATTTAAATCAGTGGCTTTCTCCCTCCCAAATATGATGAGACATCAAACCAATAAAGGTGGAACTTTTTTTGGTCATGGCACGGTGTTCCCCAGCCAGCCAGGTTGCACAATGGCACCAGCATCCAAAAACACATGCATGATCTCCTTGACAGGATGCTGGAACGTCACTTCTAGTCAGGAGGCTTTTTTCAACATATAGCACAATGGAAAGAACTGCTTGTAGAGCAGCAATATGGATAGGATATTGAACATGTTTCAGGAGCGTTAAACCAGGGCAGATTGGCAGTATACAGAAGAAACGTGGCCAGAGTTTGAATGACAGGAGGAAAATAGGCTACTATTACTAATTACATGGAGACTTTATTCTTTTCTATGTATGGCCTAATAGCAGCGTAATCAAATCATTGTCATAATGAAGAACACAAGTTGCATTATTTCTTTGCATGTGAATAGCTGGTGTAGCATTATCTGAATAATTATCTGACATTTCCTAAACAGGAACTTGATGCAGCTTTTCTTTGTGTGAGCAACTGTCAAAATCCAGTTAGATGGATGAATTCCCTTTCTCTCCCGCACCGAAAACCCACATACAAATGTCTTAATCCTTTGATCATTTTGCAGTAATTTATGGATAGAATGGAGTGGCTTCTCTTCAGCTGGCAGTAAAATAAAGTTTTAGGCTCTCAACTAAAATGACAAGGAGCAGAAAAATGTACATCTTGAACAAATGGTCTAAAATAATTTTGATGTAGGCCTACACTATACCTGTTTATTTATCTCTGCTTTATTCAACCACTGGGTTTACACAATTGCATCAAGGGGTAAGGAAAATACTGGCCCTACCACCTATTCCATGGTGCCAATGTATTTATATAACATGTAGAAGTATGACAATGAATTAACAGGACCTGTAGCCTATGAGGCAATATACATATACGTTGCCCTTTCAAATTCATCATCTAAGCCTAGTATCAACACCTTCCATCAGGAAACTGAAATCTTGCATAATTATGGATTTCTTTGTTGTGAAAATGTATTTACGTAGCGGTCAATGTATTTCCACACTTAACTTAAAATAAACTTGAGGCATAAAAATTATTTTTACTATTTTTATTACGTATTTGTATTACGTCTGTCTCCCGTACGTGCCTGGTGGAGATTGCAGCATTGAATAGAATTAGTAACGTCTCTGTCCCAGTACACACGCATCATAAAAACACAGTAAAAACACGGCCTGTGTAGATTCTCTGTTAAAAGAATTTTTTTTTTTAGATGCCCCAAAATACAGTGTTGTACATCTGCAGATGTTAAGCTCCAGAATGCTGGGGCCCCTGAGAAAACACACACACGTATGCGTGCTGGCTCCCTTTTTTCCACGTCTATGGCAAAAAGGAATGGTGTTTCCCGTTTACCAAAAAATTATTCATCTTGACTGATCTAATAAACTGAATGAGATTACTTCATTAGGCCTGTAGAAGCAATTCTAGGCAAAAAGATATTAAAGGCATAACAAGTTGCATAACAAGTAGTAGTTCAAGTAGTAGTTCATGTAGTACCTTTCAATTTTAAGCTTTGCTCTTGCGTCATTACATTGACACTAGGGCTGGGCAATTAATCAAAGGTTATTTTCAGTTATGATTTTGGCTTCCAACAGTTATGAAAACAAGATAATTGTATAAAATATATTTGTTTTTCAATTGAATTACATTTCAAGTTTAGGGAGAGAGGTGAAGACATAATTTGTTTGGCACTCGACAACAATCTGGATTTCTCATCTGGCCCCCAATTGTCTTGGCTGAGAGCTTTGACATTTTTGCATTCTTATGTCAAAAGAACACAATTAAACTAACCAAAATGAAATAAAAACAGTATTAAAACAAAAGTGTAAAACGAGCACAACCTGCTGGGCATAGCATGATGCGCGACAGTACATAAAAATTTGTTTGAGTTTCTACTCAACATTGAAAACGGCATGTTTACAATTTCCATGGAGCCACATACCTGAAGAAGACAAACAGAACACATATAAATGTCTTCTGACAGGTCACTGCACATCTGGCAAACCTATATGTGCAAAATAAAAGAATCAATTCATTTTTTCCCCCCAAAGAAACTATCTTCACATGTGTGAATCTTCACATGGCCCCTGAGACACAGAGGAAGTGAGACATTTCTCTGCTTAGCTACTTCCATCATCAGCACTGCAATCTGTGGGGAGCAAGATGTCTCCCTCAATCAAAGCGCTTTGGAATGAGCAGGTAACGCAGACAGAACACTGTCTGTCGCTGTATATATGAAGAGACAGCATTTATAAATAAGTAAAAAGCCTGGCAGGCAAGGTTACACTGTAGCGACCCGCTCATTTGGAGTGGGGATGTGACAGGACTGGCTTGAGTTGAGACAAGGCTGCAGTGACAGGCAGGAAAAAGCTGTCATGTCATGTAGTACTAGTCCATACCGAGTGATGCGCGCACCACAACTCCACGCAGAAAATGCTAACAGAAAATGGAGAAATCTGCTTTGTCAGTCACTGCCTAAGCACAATGGGTTAAAACCTTCCAAATGTTTTATATACATGTTATCATACATTGTTTTGTTCTGTCTGTTACTTCAAAACCCACTTCAGTACATAATCTAATTGTATGAATTAGGTTGAATGAATGAAGTAATATGTTAGTTGTTATCAGAATGGCTGCTTGGTTAGATGATGTGAAACGCGATGTCCTGCAAATTATTATTTTTTTGTTGCTATATATGGTTTTCTCATGTTATTCTCCTGTGGGTGAGATTTACTGGCCAACCAATAGAACCAAATGGATAAGGAGATAAACGAATGCGGACAGACAGATCTTTCCTCATTTTATAGCAGGTTTATTCCTTACAGAATCAAATATAGTTTATCGGCAGGCAAGGTTACACTATAGTGACCCACTATAGTGACCCAAACGTGTACATACAGTTTGTGGAAGACGCGTGGCTCAGCTTATTCATAGCGGCCATCGTGAATATGGATTATGTATGTGTTAACACTTCTCCGTAGACGACATTGTTCATGTTGGTGCATTTGCTTTTGTCCTCCTCATTGACTGCCAAGATTCTGAGCAGCAGGGGGGGTTGCCAACTCCGCTTGCTGCCACGTAGAACTGGCCATGTGAAAATAGGTCTTTCACAGAGCAGACACCCACACGTGACATTGACTGACCTTGCGACTTGTCGACAGTCATCGCCGAAGCGAGGTCGAACTGGAAACTGCCTGCGCACCAGAGTGAAGGGGGAAAAATCTTCTCTGAGGGAGAGATATTAATCCTGGGGATGAGCAGCTGGTTGCCAGCGTGAACCCAAGACACCAACTCCGCTACCAGAAGATGTGGTAGGACTTGCTTCAGGATGTACTGTGAGCCATTACAGAGGCCTTTCACTTGATCGAAATTCCGCAGTAGCGTTATGATCATGCCAACCTTCAGTGAGAGGTGATGTAGGCAGCATGCCTGATGGTCATAGCATGTTAAGGAATTCCACTGGATAGATGTGGCTGTCATCTGGTCAGTGGTATTCACACTTTGGAGAATGTGCTCCTCACCTGGGAACTTCTGGGCGATGTACTGATTGACTGAGTCCACCTCAGCATTACCGGGACACAGGATTGCCCTCTCAAACAGCTGCTGATGGGTCATGAAGATTTTGCTGCAGGTGCTCAAAAACCCAGTTTACCAGGTCCTGCAGAGCTGTTCTTGGGATGAGAAAGCACTCCATTATCGTGACGGCAAACTCTCCCTTCTCCTGAATTGTAGGGATCTTCCCCTCGCCCAGGTTGAGGAGAAACTGGGCTACCAAAGCTTCATCTTCCACGCCTGCTGCTGCATGTGCATTTGGTCTTGAGTTGCATGATTTCCACATGCCTCCAGAGATGGGAGCTCTTCAAGCATCTCAAAATGATCTGAGGCCTTGTGCTATGGGGGATGACTGGTAGGATCTGCCGCCAGTCTCCACTGAAGACGGTGGTAATACCTGAGGGTTAAGTAAAATAGATGATCGATTACTGATATCACAGTTATTATGAATCAGATCACTCATCAATCATTGTTACTATTTCAGTATTCCCAGGGAACACATTCACTTAAAAATAAAATACATATAACCAAATATAAATTCTCTTGTTCTCTAATTGAGTACATTTTCGCTGTATCCATGAAAAACAATAAATGCATCTATTTTAACCATCTCAACATGAGCTGTCCTTAGAGTATTATTTTAACTAAAAATGAATAAAATGGCTTTTGTTATATAGGCAATATCATGTCTTTTGTTGTTGTTTCACTCTCTTAACATAAACCAAACATTTCCCATTGAGTTCATAGACAACAACTACATGGCGCTGTGTTCTCTATTATGCTCTTAACTGTTATGCTAAACTACTTCACAACTACTTCACAATAGCATTTTCTAGTTTGGGCAATAAACCACAAATATGTCCATTTGGCTAAAGAAAATAACCAGGAACTAACTGCATTGTGAATGAAGTGCATAATGAAATGCGTGACGTGCATTTAGTAAATTCTCAAGATTTTCTGTTGTTTTGGGTTAGCTATACACTACACAGGTCTCCTAGCATCCCTCTATCTATATAAGATTCTCTAACAAATCGTTTCTTTGACCGACATGTGCAAAACGATCTAATAACATGTTCAACTCTTAACATGTAGCATGTACACTCAATGTAAGACATATTTACCAACCTGTGATAAAGAATAGCAGGACACATGTTGAACTGGTAGTAGCAGAATAACGTGATGACTTCATGGCTCTCTGATTAGAGAAGGCGTTAAAAGGCATTAAAAATATGTGACGTGAAGACTTCAGGTTTCCAGTTTGAGAAGTTGTTAAAATTGCGTGATGACGTCCGGTTTGAGAAAGCGTTAAAAATGCTCGCCAAAAGTGCTCATAAACGGGGAAAATTGAAAAAGCAGCATGGTCAGTCTCTGCCTATGGATGCACACAGACAGACAGACAGTTTTGCTCATTTTATAGTATGATATCTGATCACAGAGACACAGCCATGCATGACCGAGGCAGACTGTTTTACCTTGCTCTACCTTTATTTTGTTACTGTCCGATGAAATTTTTTTTTTTCTTTTTTTTTTTTTTTATAAAAAGGAGAGTAGACAGTCCAAGCCCCTTTAGTATTTTTTTTTCTTGATTGAGACAGTAGGAAGGCTGAGAGGGAGATAGGGGAGACACAGGAGAGAAGGTTCTGGTGGAATTCAACCCTGGTCATAACCAATACACCTTATCTCTGGTCACTATAAAGTTAACTTTTCCAGAGTTGCCCTTGTTTTCAGATTAACACCCATGCATTTTTGCAACTATAGGTCTGTAAAGGGTGCCTTTTATATGCACATAAGCCGCGATACGCGCATATTCCGACTATGAGAAACCTGAATATGATCACTGGGATATACCGATATTTGCCAGGATTCTTATCCCCCTTATTTACTATTGGGTTTGGCAGTCTGTGTGAGTTCAGGCTTGACAGTATGACAGATCATTTGTAGGCCGACAAGACGAATTGCAAAGTTTGTCACATCATTTTTTTTATGTATTTGTCTTGTTTCCTTAATCTTGAATTTTAAATCCAAGTAGCCACAATTTGAAGTATAGGATATTTTGCAATGGGGCTTATACACTGGGGGTCTAATAAGGAAATTGGAGCAAGCACTACCATATATAATATAATATATTATCATATAATATCAATGTGCATATGCTTTTCTCCCCAAATAGTCAGAATTTATACTTTATTATCAATATTAAAATATGGACCTATTCTATGTTTGCATTATTCTAGGTAGCCAGCCTATGATTAAAAGTGGCGGTGATTTTCACTCTGTCTGCTTGACAGGCAATGGTAGATCCCAAAGTAGACCCCATGTCCAAAAAAGGTTGCCCACACCTGCTGTAAGTTATGAGTGAGTCTGAAGCATTATGAACAGAAATGGACACACACACACACACACACACCCACACACACACACACACACACACACACACACATACCCCCACATAAGTGTACACATATAACAAAGATTAAAACAGTCTTTGCATAGTGTCAAATAGTGCTGTCAATCGTCCCTAAGAATACCATTTGAATATGAATAGGCTGAAATTAGGTACATTTGAATATTAACAATAATATTTACAGATTATTATCACATCAAAGCAGGTGTAAAATGCTTACAGTTAGCAAATTAATTGTCTGTTGTATCTATAGTACCAATAGGAAACTATCATGAGGCATTGAGCTGTGCAGTGTAACACCCATTTATTGGCTTGTATTGCAGGCACATTCTTCCTAAATCAAGAAAATGATTTGTCATGCGTTTTCAGTTCACCTCATATCAATGTTTTATTTATGTATTTACATTTGAATGGGAGATTGTCATTGAAATTCATATGTTTTCTCTCAAATTTGAATATTTGAAATTCATTCTGACAGCCCTAGTGTACACTGCATTCCAGGTCTGTAAACCACACGTAATCCTGTGAAACATAATCCTGCCTCTGATTTGCAAATAAAGGCGCAGACAAACACACACAAACACACACAGATAGGTTTCTGGCAGCATGTTGTAATGACTAAGCTTTTGACGGTCAGCTCATCGCAGTGGCATAGCGGCGCCACTCCACTGCCTCCACACTCACCTGCTACCCTTATATTGCTGCCTCTTCATATCACCATCACCTCTAAGTGGCGCTATTCTGCTGACTCTCTTTTCTCTTTGTGGATTGCCTTGCCTTGAGAATGCTTGACCTCCACAGAGTTCTCATTTTCCCAAGCGTGGGCAGCCAAATCTTCAGGGAATCGAGTCACGAACTGTTCCTTGTAGGTCCATGGAATTTAACCAGTGACCTTCCGATCATAAGATTGCTTCCCTTACAGCGAACCGCGAAGCTACCGTAGGCCCGCGGGAACAACATTCTGCCATCCTTGCTAAAGCTGCCAATGAGTTACACATGATCAACTTGCGCTTGGTATGCAGAATCATCGTGAAAGTCAGGAAGGCAATATCACATATGGTTTTTCCACTGCACTAGTGAGCCATTCTTTTCCACTGTCTTTTGTCCATGGCTCAGTATGGCCATATAGACCCATGCAAATGCGACACAAAACGGAATCAAACGTTTTGCAATTGTTTAGGTCTTACACGTGTTTTGTCATAGACTATTCTACAATGTCTATGATATCATTTTAAATTGTAAAAAAAAAAATGTTAATGAAAAAAACGTGAAAAATGCAATATCCTATTAAAGCCTATTGGCCATAAACACATTGCCACCAAGCAGGATGGCCCTCTACACAATGGCATCATCATGGCTTGGAGAGCCTCAGATCTCAGGTTCAAACCCCAGTCCCACCAAATGTGACACTGGTTTCAGAAGTGGGATGTTGAATGTGTAGGCCATCGGAGAGACGAGTCTAAGTAAGTAATAACTAAGTAAGTAATAACTAAGTAAGAGGACACACTTTCCCAAATTTTTATACATAAATGTGTCAGTATATTTCTGTATGTGAGAAAAAAAAATGCAATCGTTTGGCATATGCTGAAGCATAGCTGTACAATATACCCAACAATGTGAGCTAACAAGATGAGAACTCATTATATCCCCGAACAAGTGTCATTCTAATCTTTTCAAATTTGCGGTGCACATTTATGACCTCTAGAGAGGATGAACCCTATTGATTTTGGTGATCCCATGACCTTTCCTCTAGCACCACCATAAAGCCAGATTCAATTTTCAAATGAGTTTATCTCAAACATTTGGCATATACCGATACATAGCTGTACAATACATCCAACAATGTGAGCTAACAAGATGAGAACTCATTAACAAGTGTTGGAGATATTATGGTTTTACCCCAACCGCCGCTGCAGAGTTTTCATTCAAATCTTTTCAAATCTCCTGTAGCGCCACTATCATGCCAAACTTTACATCTTCAGATTAGTTTGTCTTCTGATCCATTCGTCATACAGTCATGAAACTGGTATCCAGAGATGTCTTCAATGTCTTCAATTATTGGAAAAACACTTTTTTCCCCTACTCCCCCTAGCCTGTTCACCTGATTCTCACCAAACTTACTGTGTGGAATCTGGGGACTAACATCTTCAAATGTTTCATGTAGATAATTGATATGCCAAACCATATAACCACCAGCTCCAATCAAATTTTGGAAAAACGCATGGTAAACAGGAAATGATTAGTTCAAATTTCCACCAAATATCACAAATATGTTTGCCTTTGAATAGGTAGGAGGCCTGTGAAGTTCTGAGTCATCTTGTCCCATGGTGGCGCTATTAGGGCCGTTCTGGGATATACTGGCATGTCTAGTTTTTCACTGCACTGCGCCTTTAACAAAGGAAGATACACCAATCTCTATAATCAATCGGAGCATGGTGAAGACAAAACAATTACAATTCCTGATGTTGGGCAACCGAGTGCGATCAATTATGCAACGTGAGCAGATCTCCATGGTTAATACAAATGTATTGACAAACAGTAAGGGTCAAATCACATAATGGAGATCTCTGGAGAGGTAAGCTGAAGGTGTTCTAGTCTAGTTCTTGGCCAGCACTCCCA
>OMKL01052266.1:0-10461 GCA_900302295.1 Parasudis fraserbrunneri | reverse complement strand
GGCAATCATTCTGTACAATGATTTGTCAAGTGTCAAGGAAAAGTGTCTGACTTTAGCCTTTGATTAATCTTACATGACGATTCGCACTAACCGGCATATTCAGACTTTCCACGGAGAAACGAATGGTAGGCTATGGGTACGACACAAAGTTTATCTTTATTTTATTTTTTTTACTGTCACATAATATTTCTATTGCAGTCATGACAAGGTATACGTGGAGTGTGTTTATACTTACTCGAGTTATTATAGAAAGACAGCCGACGGAAGACTAAAGCATCCAAGAGACTTGTGCATCTTCTCCTCCACCTGGAGGAAGTTTGCTTTGGGCTTACCATCTACTACCTTTGCTTTGCTGCACGTGGGAATGTCTCGCGTTACTAGCGCTTCCTGGTTACCAAGGGAACGAGAACTTGTGAACTTGCTGAAACTCTGCTACGGTTACCCGGCGAAATGAACAGGGGATACATAACAAAGCCTGCAGCTGGGATTTACAGGTGATTTTACTTACTAGTCAGCGATTCGCTTTTTAACTTTACCAAATGTGGCCTACGTCTCCTAGCTACATGCATTCATTCAACCACTTGTCTATTCACTCTGCAGCTGGTTGTATAGCAACGTTAGCACGCCATTGATAATGCTCTGTTCTGCTAACGACGTTAACGTAACCTAGACGTATATAGGGCGAACGGTACTTATTTGAGCCGAGCTACTCATTTTAGCAGGTCAAAATATTTGCGTATCTATGCATGTAGGTTAGGCACTGTCTGCTTTACATTGGCTAACGTAACGTTAACGTTATCAGGTGGTTAATGGGCTAACGTTAGTTAGCTCCAGCGCTTTGGCTTTGACAGTTCGCGCGAAAATTCAATACCAGCAGTTCCCCCCTCTGGCAACTCTCAGCTAAACTGCTATTAAGTTATAACCAGTAAACTAGTACGCAACCTTAATCTTTTTTTCTTGCTTTAATCAGTGCCCATGTGCTTGACAGTTGCTCACCTGAACCTAAGCAAAGCTGTTTAGCCTTGATTGTGTAAAGGAATCTATGAATACTGTATTATTTGAATAAGCTCAGCTGACTATTGTTTGTTTCTGTCTCTACAAAGGTGGTTTTGTCAGGGTAGCCAGTAGGTGATCTACATACAACATGCAGCCGCCGCAAGTACTCCAGCCTGTTCTTAAAATGAAGGTGGATGAGCTCTTCCTGAACTGGTTGAGTGAACCAACCACCCAGGCGGTCCTCAAGGATTATCTGGATCTAATAAAGAGCGGACAGAACATTGACCTGGGCTGTGTGGATGGCAAGGACAAACGGTTATTGACAGTCAATAAGAATAACAATGTGGTGTCCAAGAAGAACCTAGCAGAGAGGGTATCTGCTCCACTCAGTGCCCCCTCCAGCCTCTCCACCACTCATACCCTGCCCTCTGGGAGCAGCAGTTACGCCAGGGTGACGGGGCCCAATGGCAGAGCTCTACGGAGGTCTGTCAGCAGCAAGAAGGTAAAACTCTTAATCCTGTCATGATCTATTGAGGCACTGTTTCGAAGTAAACAATTTGCATACATTAGTGATCAGAATCCTGGAGGCAGCCTGCAAGTTTTCTCTCCTATCCAAACTCTTATGAAACAGCTTCACAGGTTTAAACAAGATTCCAGGGAACTGATGCCACAGGGCTTTCATCCAGGCTTATGCTCAGTAATAACTCTGGCAGGGTGTGTCGAACTGTGAGTTTGTGCCTGTTGGGAGTGACCTGTAATAGCTGTGACTAGAGTTGTGTGGCGAGATCACACTGTCGCTTGTCACAGCATGCTGCTCTGTCTCTGTCTGGAACAGAGTGTGTCAGCGCAATCTGCTTGTGCTGCAATGTTTACCTTTGGTGCGAAGATATGAGGAACACAATGTCACCTTGAAATTGGTCACCTGACATGTCTTGTCTACATTTGGGTTGGAAATGGAAATGGTTTTTAAAAAGTACATGATCAAATCTGCCAACTTGGCAATCACTCAAGTACTATGGAGTATTCACCCATTCCTGCCTGTTCATCTAATCAAGCACTGCTGATCCTAGTTACTGACCTGATAATCAGTCTTTGCAACTAATTAAATTAAAGGCCCAATCAGTGATCCAAATGTAAACAAATGGGTAGCCCCACTATCCCCACCCCTTTTCCTGATTGGTCTATGTTTGATCCTTCAGAACTATTAGAGAGTTGGGGGATGGCTTGCTGAATTGAATAGAATTGAATTGAAATACTTTATTATCCCGTGGGGAAATTCGGTGAAATGTTAACATCTTTCTGTCAATTACAGCTTGGCTTTTTCAAGCCAACTTAAAGTTTGTTCACACAGTTATTATTATTATTATTGTTATTATTATTAATTTTTTAACCTTTACCCTTTACCCAGGGTAGGTTCGCTGACCACGGATGCTCTTACAGCAATGCTGTTCACAAGCAGTTCCACACATTCACACCTGGGAGCTGCCCAGTACAGCCACAGTCTGTTGGCCACTGAGCAGCGCCACTGGAGCAGTTGGTGGTTAAGTGCCTTGCTCAAGGCATAATGACAGTTTGTTCACGTTGGTAATGTTTGTAAATATTGAAGACCTGTTATATTGATAATGGATTAAGAAAGATGTTTGTGATTGGTTTGAGAAATACAATCGACCCAGACAGCTTTTTCCCCTTGTGCTAATGGGTGATGTGTGCTGCCAGTTCATTATGCTCTGCTGGCACTAGCGCTGTGTATTGGCAAGAATCTGGTGAAACTATATATCACGTTATAGGGGTCACAACTCAATGTATTGCAATATATAGCAACAGTGTAAACACTGCAATATACTGAGATTTCATATCGGGCATATTTGAGAAAAGAATGTCCAGTAGAAAACACCTCAATACACACAAAGTCTGAGTAAAAAGAATCACTTTATTTCGTTTTACGCGCAATCTGAATGGAGAGATTAGAATTTGTATTTATCAACAGGAATTAAAAGTGCTTGCAGGATTCTTTAAGTAAACAAATGTAGAAAATCAACAAAGTATTAAATGTACCTTTATCTGCTACAAGGTTGACGTTGTACTATAATTATGCATGGTGTTTCTTGTAAGGCCTGAGAAAAAGTACAGTGAAAAATATTGTGGGGAAAGTATCACAATATATATGCTGTATCGATATTTTCCCATGTCCCTAGCTGGCACAGCACTAAAAGGAAGTGTGGAGATAGGTCTGCCAATATGAGACTAAGCTTTGTGGTGTATGTGAAGAAACACCACATTTAGGCCTACAGTATATGTTGAAAAGAATTAGGGATCTGGGGCCTCATTACAGAAACTTCCTAAGTCTGAAATTCTATCATATCTCAGTTTAGGATGACATTTAGGATTTTTGGTATTGCAGAAACATGCATATAAATAAAAAAAAATGTAAGAAAAAATCCTATTACAGATCCGTCCTAACTGAAGAATTTCCAAAGTCAGGAATCCTAAGTTAGGATGGTATAGACCCTGTCCTAAATTCAAAATAACTGCCAAAAATGGCAGCACCGCTGTTGTTAGGTCTGTATGGCAATGACAGTGAAGATGGGAAACAACATAAACACAGAAATATTGTGATTAAAAGGCTACTCAAACCGTATGATGATGCTTTACATTTCCCAGACCATGTATTCATTAATTATTATTAATTGTTAATTATCTTTGCCACTTCAAATCTTTATCCAAATCTTTATCTAAATTGAACGCCCGTTTTTTCTTGTCCATTATAGCAAGCCAGCTAGCCAGTGACAAGTGAAGTGAAACAGCCGTTGATATTACATTCTACTCAATGATACAGGCAGTCTCATGTACATTCTCAACACCGATACAGGCATGACAGGATGAGGGCCAACTGAATGATCGAGTTTACAGTTCTAGTTAGGATTTCTTAAGGTAAGATACAAGGGTTTGAGATAGGATAGAACACAGCCATGAGTTTAGGAATTGCTTCTGTAATAAGAAGATAGGATTTTCCCTATGTTTGAAACTTAAGTTAAAATAGGACAAGCAGTTAGTACATTTTTCTGTAATGAGGCCCCTGGGCTTTACCCCATATAGTGAATTATGACTTTTTAAGCTGTTAAGCTATGTACATTACCATAACAGACAAATTATATTCAAACCTTTCACTCAACACAGCCTTAAACATGTTTCCCCATACTCTTTCCCCATACTCAGTGCTGAATACTCACCCTGCTCTCAGGGTGGAACATTTTGATTGACATTTCTCAGCAAGTTTGAGGTGATGTGCCGGTGGCTCTTTTTGAAGGCGACAGTGACAGGTGATGTTAGTTCATCTTTACCACAGATCAGTGATTTCATCATTCATATAACGTAATACTCTCAGTAAGTTACAGCAAGTGATGAAATCTGTTCATATCCAGTCAGACTTCATCACAGGTTTTTATTTGCCACCCATTCAAATGCTTGAACATTTGGCTAGCTCTGACATGGATGCAATACACTCTTGCATCCTTCACGTCCCAAAAGTCCTGCCCATATTTGCTTTCTATTTTTTAGAGATTATCTTTAAGGTGTTGTGTCTTTTGCTTTATTAGATATTATGTAGTAGAGAGAGACAGGAAAGACGATAGAGACCCCCCTGTTCGGCTTAAATCCAAAGTGTGCACATATTGGTGAAGTCGAATGTGGCTTTGCCATGAGATCCATGTTGCTCACTGTGCTACATTGCAATGATGTCATCAGGGCAAGGGAAACGAGTGTCGGTTAACCTCAAATGGTTTGTGCACACACACAACTGTGAAACAGCACCTAGGCTCACCTCTCCACGACCTCTTCTGCACAGAGATTTAGGTTATGTAACAGGCAGCTTGATCTGAATCAGGATATACATTTTGACCAATTTGCAAACTTGCTTTTATTTAAAAATCCAATCAAATACATGATAGGTCATGAATATGTGGCAGGTGCCTTTACCTACTGAGCTGCAAGGACACTACAATCCACATTAAATTTTCAACAGAGTCATGCACTGAGCTTTGATTTCCAATTCAAAGGGTCTTTAAACCGAACTACTTGGCTGAGCGTAAACTTCAGTTTCTAGATGAAAAACCTGACTAACTCTAACTTTAGCTGAAAATGGGTCTCCTTGGAGCTTTATTTTCCCAATCTTGCCACAAGAGGCTGCTGAGTGGCTTGTAGCAGTGAGGGCAGTAAAGACATGTCCACTCAAAACTACTTTCTCTAGACTCAATCACAATGGCCTACATGGAGCCTGCAGAGACACTGTTAATACTGGCAAATACTTTCCAGGCCTCACCCATGTCATGAATCATTGTGGTGTGGGAGGTGGGAACATCTGAATCCAGGCTATCCATGGCACTCTAATAACACCCCATTGGTCTGTGTGGGTGGTCTGGGCTAGCTGGACCAAGCCAGCCTGCCTTGGCCAGGGTCTCCAGAGGTAAATGGGATTTTATTGGGGACAGCTTCAATTATAGACTAGATATGGGATTAGAAAACCATTTTAAGTTCTCATTACTGTATGTTCTGTGCATGTGTGCACGGTCAGCCGGCTTGTGTGAGTTTGTCATTAGGGGATGACTGGAAGACATTTGTGGATGTTTGATACAATGCTGGGACTGGTGGAGGTTGTAGGATATGATGACAGTGAGGCCGCCAGACAGCTGGGGGCTCTCTACATGTTGTTGATATGTTTAGGACAGGCTAGAGGAGAGACTCATTAGTCGGTGTCCTGTCCTCTCTCCGAGCCGAACCACACCTGAATTTCAGAGTCAGCACAAGCCGGATGGTGGACATTTGCCTGGGTAGATATGCCTGTCAGCAATCCCCATATGAGTTTACACATGAGCTTCAGATGAGACTTCCGTGGAAAGTAGCCCAGTCCTCTCCTCTTGGAAAGTAACAAGGCACAAACCTAGCCCAACCAAATGTCTTTGCGTGCCTCATTCATTTTCAAATAAATAGTCCTACCATTAGCTCATCGAAGTCAGAAAAGCAAATGACAACTTTCTCTGAAGTTGTATCGAAGAAACTGCTAAAACAGTCTGACCACAGAGGTGAGGGTGAGGAATAACTCCATACTGCCACGGCATCATCATTCCCATCACTGTCTTTTCCCCTGAGATATATCTGTTGGCAACGAGTCTCTCTCTGTCATGAGCTCTCTCCCTTTCTGTCTGTCTGTTTTGACGTGGCTCCTCGCGGTGAAATGGCGAGAGGTCTGACAGATGTGAGGGAGAGCTTTTGATTTCCACATCCACGCCTCTTTCCTTTGGGCCGATCTCCGGCCCTCGCCGCTCCTAATTCGGAGCAACCGCGGGACAGTTTGTCTGTACTGCGGTGACATGCGATGGCATGTGACTACAGTGTGTCTCGCCATATTAAAGGGATTGTGATCTGGCATCAAGTCATGCTTCTATTTAAAGATAGCCAAAGGAATTCCTGAATACAAATACATTCTTCAAAGGATTAGGTAAAAATTCAATTAACGTCATGCTGATGCTGGCTGGAACAGCTGGTCCAACTGTGACACCAGACACCGATATAGATAGCCTTGGTTCCCTTGTGTTGGCATTAAATACGCAGAACTGAGCCAGTGAGGAGAGGTGTGGCAGCACATTCATCCCCTGTGTAATTCACTGTGAAACTACTCCTATCAGATGCTGCTCATTGTCAGAATAAGTGGTGGTTGATCATTCACTCTTGCTATGGCCGAACCGGTTTCTAATGGTGGCTTTGGTTTCAGCGCCACTATTTAGCTCCATTTTGATTGCCTCTGTTTTATAAGTTGAATAGGTCATACATAAAGTAGGCCTTGCCCTTGCCCTATAGGCTTTGTGATAATCTGTTTTCTGAAAGGATCGACCTTGATCTTTTTATTAAAGATGTAATCTACTCATTGCACCCCGTTGGAAACTATGTGCTAATTATGAGGACATACCTCATCTAAGAAAAGAGATTCTGAAATGTCTTTTTAGCCTGCTGTATGGATTTAGCATCCCAGGCTATTTCTCAAGGTGTCTTTTTATAACGTGCTTGGTTGGGCTCAGCAGCCTTGGAGCTATTTGTGGCAGAGGTCATGGGTCACATTATCGTTGCCTGACCTATCAGAGGGACCCAAGTGCTAAACTGTCTCCTGCAAGTGTTTTTATTAGCATGTCTTGTTCTCTCCATCAGTTAGGAAACTTCCCATCTGTCAGTCTAACATTAAACTAGCTGACTAGCTTTATTTAGCCTAATATTTTCTGTCCCTAACTCAGCAAGTCTCTAGGTTGCAATTTGCCTTACATAAACTGTTCTGATAGTTGTGTAATAAGGCTGCAGGGCCTACAGCATTATAATAATCTTACCACTGATTGTAGTACCTTGTGTGTACAAATTGAATGATACAATTGAAAAGCTTTGGCTACTAGTGGGGTCTGTTTCAATAAAAAACAAAATAGAATAAAAATGAATTTTTAACACCAACGTAACACAGTAGCATATTAACCTGTCTGACAAAAATACTACTATGTCATTTTTCTCATTTATGGATCAAGGCTACTGTACTGTCTGTAGCTCAGATGGTTAGAGCTCTGACCCTTTGCCCCAGTTCTGGTGACACGTCGGCAGAATGGATTTTTGAGCAAACCTCCACGATAACCAGGCTATGCTGCTGCATTATCACTCTTATACAAGCCAGCTGATCTGCTGACATTATGTTCTGCTTGTAGGCCCCTCTCTAAATCCACTGTGTTGCCAGTGAAGTGGGCCCTATTTTTGGCCCAGGTTCACATGTATCCCAAATCCCTGTCTCAGACATCTGATTGGGGAGGATCGAGCGGGGCCTTTCTGGATTTCAGAATTGCACCAGTGCTCTGCCCACGCTGTTTAGCAGTTCTGGCTCTTCTCTGTCCCGCTGCTGTCGGCCATCCTGTTCAGAGTCCCCGTGGAGGCATATATCAGTGATTCCATCATGTCAGACATGCTGATACTACAGTCCAGAGGACTCAATAGTTCTGTAATGCTGTGCAGGCTGGTATTGATGGTCTGTGAAAAGGCCTGAGGGGACAACTTTGATTGGGTTTCTCCTAGTACTACTCTGTGCTATAATTCCACAGCATTTTAATCTGTTGAACCTGTGTGTTCTTCATGGAATATGCTCTTGTTATCGGATAGCTTTGAACTAGGGCTGGGCGATATGGCCAAAAAATCATATCACAATATCTTTCTTAGTTTTGACGATATAACCATATTTGACGGTATTTAGTTTTCCAGTACAAATTACAATGTGATATGACATATTTGTTATGTCTTTATCTTGTAATACAATCATCATGGTGCCATTTCATTCAAAATGGTCTATTTTCTTTTTCTTTTCTTTTCTTTTTAAAGTAACAATCTGGAAGATCTCTGTTTCATTCTCTCTGGCGGCACCTATGGCGATAAGCGGTACTTGCAGGTGTGTTTTTGGACCTCACTTCCCAGAGTTCACTTCGAAACCAAACGGTGTCACTTGTGTGATGTCAGTCAGTTCACCGATGCTCACCCTCGCTTTTCCTCGCTGGCGGTCTGTAATTCTGTGGCTGACGGTCGCTTTCCTTTTTCAACTGTTTACCTCCATCTGAACGTCGGAAGTTGCTTCTCTTTCTTTGGATTTGCAGTTTTTGAAGTTTGATGCTGTGTAGGCATCGACCTTTTCTTTGTGTGTTCGGCCATAATAAGAGACCGGAAAACCAGTACACCACATGAGTTGAGGAAGAGCGAGCCTGTTGCGTTAGCTCCACCTACCCTCTCTTGCAGACCAACCACTGCTGGGTGATGGAAAACGTGTCACTAACTGTCTGCTGTTTGGGAATGTCACCACCGACACCCAGTTCGTAATACTGCAAATGCAAGGGCTTTCATCAGTGGGCGATAGGCTCAATCACCATTGTGTTACCTCATTCGGCGATAGATAGTAACTTAACAGATGTTTATTTGAATTAAAATCTTTGAGATTATTACTTTAATACTGCTGCAAGGAAGCATTTTTTGATCAACTCAAAAATATAGATATTCAACATGTACCTATTTTGGATGACTTGATTTATGATTTATGTTATAGTAAAAATCCATCCATCATGGATCCATGATGGTATACCTTCATATTTGTATACCTCCCAGCCCTACATTGAACAGCAAGTTTGTTCCAGTTAGAATGAAATTCTACCTCACGTTCCTGTGCACTGTGACCCGGGGCTTCTGTGAATAGCCGACCGACTGCTGGAAATCATGTCATCTAGATCTACAACTGGTCATTAAGTCCAGACAGTGTCTTTAATAATCCCCTCTGTTAGGTAATGAACTAAACAGGGCTGAACACTCAGCTGTGTTCAGGTCAGATTTAGAGTTTTTAGATTAGACACGTTGCTGGGTCAGACTTGGAATCTGTCGCGTTTCTGTAACAGTGGCCCATTGCAGCGCGGTCCGTGTTGCTTTGCAGCCGGTCCGTAGGCCGAGACGGATCGTCACCGTGGCACTCCGAGAGTGCTGTTGTTTGGACAGACGGCCAACAACAGCGCCAGGCTGAATTGGTGAGTGGTGATGCTTGTTGGGAGTTTGTCCACTCTGGTTTTCCTAATGGCACATGCCTAAATACCACTCTCTCTAGTAGGCCATTCACAATCGCTCAGTTTGTGTGAGTATGCGCGTGTGTCTGTGTGACTGTTGGCACTGGCAGCTGTCCTATTGGAGACTGATCTCTAATTCTTCTGGTCCACACACACACACACACACACACCACAGAGAGGCTGTTGCCGTATATATATATAAACCAACAGATCATTATCTTTATCGTGTGATAATGTCTCTGTGTATGGAAAAAAAACACAGATTTGGTTTGCTCCAGCACAAACACGGCAAGAGCACAGTGGTACATGCACTGACAGGTCCGCGTGATCTAGCCACCACATTTATTTTGGCCCTCGTGCTTTTCCTTTTCATATTTGGTTCGAATTGACGAGCGTTCGTGGGGGGAAAAGGGGAGGGGGAGCAACAAAAGGCAGATGGTGTGAAAAACCTTCACACAAATGGCTTATCAAGCATGTGCAGCATCCTGCGTTGTGGGGACAACAGGAACTGGGTTGGAGCTGGAACCATTGGAAGAATGTGGACTCTGTGATCCTGCCATCTATAAATACTTATCATTTAAGTCTGGGTGTGCTTGTGTCCTCACACCCTTGTGTTTACTCTCCTACGTAGCTACAGTAGTATCATCCCGCCAGGGTGCTTTCAACTTCTCCATACAGTCCTGCACTCATGCACATGCACGCGTGGATTTTATTCAACGCTGATGCTGTTTGTAAATTTTTTCACGCACATAATCCAAATACCTTCTCTGCTTAATAAGATGTGTTTGTGGAACAACAATAGGTGTTCCAACACAGGGCTTTCCCCGTACACACACAGTCAGCTCGGCCCTCC
>OMKL01052255.1:0-10489 GCA_900302295.1 Parasudis fraserbrunneri | reverse complement strand
AAAAAGTCAATGAGATTGCACCCATCTGTACTTTCAATTATAGTGACAGAACTGGACAAAGTATCACTCAACTGCATATCCCATACTGTGCTTGACATAATTGTAAGTCACTTTGCAGAAAAGCATCCACTAAATGGCTAAATGTAAATGTCCCATTCGAATGTATTGAGGGGTATTGGTCTCTGCTTTATTAGCAGGAAAGACAATGATTTCACGAATGACCGTTCAAGGATTGCACTTCAGGCAGTCATTGACTGCAAAGGACTTGAACCCAATTTTAAATATGACGACTTTTTGGTACCCTCAAATGGGGGACTGTGTATAAAAGGGCTACAATTCCTACATGATTCACCCGATATCGATGTAAACACCATCAAATTGAAGCTGAAAGTCTACACTTTAACCTAATAGTCATTGTTCCATTTCAAATCCAATGTGCTGGAGTACAGAGCCAAAACAACAAAACATGTCTCACTGTCCTAGACTTACGGATTGCATTGTAGTTGTCAATCAAATGTGGGTAGGCTGCCAAGATAGAATCCTGCATATGCATTTAATCCAAAATGGTGGGCTCATTCATTATGTAATAGTTTAAAATAGAAAAGACGGATTTTAACAAAGTGACAAGACCTTTGGCTATAAGATAATTGAATCGGCCCACAGGCTACTTATCTTGAAAGCCTGACTGGCTCCCAGTGGACATTCAGCAGCCAAGGACAGGTTGCGCAGTCCACTGCACACAGTCACAACAATTACGATTTGAGTGATGGCTGAATCGGTATGACACTTATACATCCGTAGATCCTTTGTAATATGACAAATCAACCTAATCTTCGGAATGAACGGTTGAGTGTCATATATTATGTCACCTGTATGATCTGGAATCACCTCTGTTTAGGCACCTCTAAGCTAACAGCTGTTCGCTCGCGCTGGCACCTCTATTCGCCTCACCATACAGTGCAAATGGATCATGCGCGTTTTACATCGTATGGCAATTGTAATGGTTACACTAAAAGGTATGATCGCACTTACTTTTTGCAAAATGCATCGTCTTTGATCTCGTCGCTGTGATATACCGCCGTTGTCCCCTGTTCACGAATTGGGTCAGTGTTGGCTTCGCTTGTACTGCTTGATGCTGGAGTTGATGGCACCTTCACTCGGATGTAAAAACCTAAATGGATTAATCCGACCACTTCCGTCTCGCGCCACCTGCTGTCAATGGTGAGTATGTTACTCCATCAGTGCTGTCACTTGATAGAAAATGGTTTCAAGTGGTTGTACTTTAATGTTATTTCATGACATACTTGGTGCAAGATTCAACGTGAGTGAAAATAATGTCATTTATTTATTTTGCCACGAGAAACCACGAAGACCGTTCTCTGACGTTTTGAGAACATCAACCAAAATGGCGTCGTTGCTTTCCAAAGAACTCTGTTATGATTGGCTTACACATCATGTTGGATCATGTTGATTGGTTGTTTGCATCTTTGTTTTGACAGGTTACTTCCGCGAAATGCTCATGTGTTGTAGTGCGGAATATTCTGAGGAGAGCACTGCAGAAGTGAGTAGTTTCATGTCTTATTTTGTGCAGCTATTAATCTGCATTTTCTTGCTCCAATGTTAATTCTTTAAGTGATCTTCCAATAATGCAGTTTCTGCCACAAGCTGCATTTAATTATTTATAAGGCTCCCTAGGATTCTAGGGTGTAACGGGTAACGTAGACTTATGCTAGTTAGCTAAGCTTGGTAACGTTAGCTAACGTAAACCAACTAAACTGCACCTATGATAAAGTTAACGGTAATTAGATTTTTTTGTTCATCTATGTATTTTCCATCTTGTCTTCCACACAGATCATTATGGCTGAAGGTAACATTGTCCCTATTATGAGTTCAGAGAGTGATTCCAGCAGCTATCCTCCTGGAACAGAAGAGAGCATAATAAATGGGGAGAAGAGCAGCAAAGAAAGTGGGTTGACTGATACCCAGAAAGAGGTCTTAGAGAAGTGTCTTTATACACTCACTCATGCTAAAAATGACAGCCACACATTGGCTGCTCTGCTCCTGGTAAGAGTTAATAACCCACACAGACCTTTTTACTGTTTGTAAACAATGATGACGTTTATTGGCAAAACTCTGCTTCCAAAACCAAACCGTGCACGCCTCATTTGGGGAGAGACTCTAGGGCAGTGAGGGCACTGCTTCACGAACAGTCAGAATGAAAGCATGCGACATCAAACGACCTGTCCTTGCAGGTGCTTTCATATCCCTGGAGTCTGTCCCCAGATGATGCTGTGGGATTTTGTTCCGGAAGCAGTTTGCCTACAAGGTGACGTTGATGAAAAAAGGGTCTATTCATAGTATTCTCATGACGGTTTTTGCCCTACAATATGGCCCAATGCCACAGCTCACTGGTCACGGGTGTCATTTAATGACAATCACCTGCTATTTGATTAAAATCACCTGTGGTTTGAGATCAAGATGTCTGCGATGGAATACTATGAATAGGCATGGCATAGTCTAGCTAAAGCCTATTGCTAATGTGCTAGATCAAGTCAAGTTTATTTATCACATACTCCATCATACAAGTACAATGTGCAGTGAAATGTTTTGCTGGCTCCTAAGTGTGCTTAATAATTACAATAAAAATAACTCGGATAAAGTAGAGAAACAAAATATATAAAGAAATAGAAATAAAATATATACAAGGATGGCATGAGCTGTCACCTGTAACAAGGATATACACAGATTAATTGTACAGTTGAGCTAAATCTATAAGAACAGAATGAGCCGTCCAATATATACAAGGATATGCACAGATGGATTGTACTGTTGGGTTAAGTAGATAGTATAAGCATGCAATGAGTATAAGTATTGTTGGGAACAATAAGCAGGCCAAGGCAAAGTCCTCATTCAGGATCTGGATGGCCTGAGGGTAGAAGATTGGGTAGATTATCTCTGCTGTTTAGTTATTGGGTATTTTGGAACCAAATGGCGTGTTTTAAATTCTTGTTTCTGTATATAAACTCCTCAAAAAAAGTTCGGAAACGTTATTTCGGTCGATTATTCCTCCCCTTTAATAATACCAATTGGTATTGTATTTTATATCGTTGGAAAGCCTGATTAGTCACCTTTACAACGAGGTACAACTTGTAAGGATTGTGCATTCGTGGAAGTTGTACCTCGTTGTAAAGGTGACTAATCAGGCTTTCCAACGATATAAAATACAATACCAATTGCTATTATTAAAGGGGAGGAATAATCGACCGAAATAACATTTCCGAACTTTTTTTGAGGAGTTTATTTATGCTCCAGTTCTGTCTGTCTGCTAATTTTCAAGGCACAGTAAATTGTATTTGAAATTATTCACTTATTTTCTCCTCCTCCTCAGATCACACGCTTGTGCCCAGCGAGTGAGCTAGACAGACCCACCCTGCGTCGCATCTTTGAGGCAGTGGGCCTTAGTCTTCCTGCTCGCCTCCTGGTGACGGCAATCAGGGGGAGTGAGAGCTCTGGCTTGCCTCCAGAGGAGCTCCTTTCCCTGGGCACGGCTCTACTGGCAGCCCTGAGCACAGACCCAGACATGGCCTCCCACCCACAGCTCCTCACCACCATCCCACTGCTACTGGGAATCCTAGCAGATGGCCCCACCTGGAGCACACAGAAACCAGCAGGCCAGGGGCAGGGCGTGGAGATGGAGACGGAACAGAAAGAGCAGAGTAAAGGCAATGACAGCCAGTCAGCTGAGATTTCAAGCACTACAAAAGACCCCGACCACATGGCTAAACCAGAAAAGAGCACAGCAGGAGAGAGAGACACTAATGGGTGCCAGGAGGGGGAAGCTGCTGCAAATCATGTTGCTCCAGCGGCGTCTCGAGAAAGTTCAGTGTCTCCCAAACTTGATGAGGCCATGGCAGCTGACTGCTACCAGGTTCTGACTGCAGTGTGTGCCTTACCCAGGGGGCCAGACCAGTTGCTGACCAGGGGTGCCGTCCCTGCGCTGTGCCGAGCCCTGGAGCAAAAGCAGACCTTCAGTTCTGAGAAGGGCCTTCCTCTGCTGGGCTGCCTACTATTGGGTAAAACTAGGAACAAAGTTTGGAGTAAACACCCTACTGAACTCCTCTCTCTTCTGGTCAGGGTTTCCAAAGACTTCAGCCAAGCCAAAGACCAAGCCAGGTTGGATATGTGTGCCCAGTTGCCGCAGTTTCTACCCTCCCCAGGAGGGGCAGTAGAGAGTGAGGAACTGAAGGGGGTTGTGGTCAGTTTGTGGGGCGTTTTGAGACCGACGATACAGGCTAAGTTGACGCCAAAGCAGTTAGGTCCAGTTCTGGTCCTCAGTGCGTGTCTATTGGACTTGTATGGGTGGGAGCCGGTGGGCCCCCCTAAGGTCTGTTGTTTGCTGGTGAATCGGGCCTGTGTGGAAGTCAGGATGGCTTTGGAGGAGCCACCCGGTACCGACCTTAGCCCCGAGCTGCAGCACACACTCACAGGTACTTTGGGTGCCCTGTTATTGTTAATAACAAATTAAAGATCCACTGAGTAAGGTTTTCGATCCAAACACAATGTGATGTCCTATGCACAGCTTCTTTAGGCGCTGGAAAAATGCAGGAAAGATAATGTCCACAAAGCAAGTAGGATGTTCTGCACAATTAATGACTCTTAGACCGACCTGTGTCAGTTACTCACCTTTTAATCATATGGAGTAAATGGAACTTATTTTTCGCTCCACTGTTTTTAACTATACTTGCTGATATGAATAAAAGGTCAGTAAATGAAGCAGGTCAGTCTATGAGTTATTATTAAGTGTGCGGCAAATCTTGCTGTGTGTACAATTTTTTATCATTTGAAAGGAGGACCGTGTAGATTCAAACCGTGTTACAATTACGTGGAATAAGCACATAGTTTAGTGATTGAATCTACACAGCTCTCATTGCATTGGGCCGGCAATACCACTCAACCACTAAACTATAAGCTTATCCATAATTGTGTGTGTGGTTGAATTTGCACAGTCCACATTCCAAATGATGACACACTTACTTGGTGTATTTTTTCATCTGTCTTATAATAATTCTATATGGGATGGGTTATGAAATTAAGAGACATGAAAACAAAATATTCATTCTTTCTTTCATTCATTCATTCATTCATTCATTCACAGGCTGCTATCGCATCATGGAGGCCGCCATGGAGCAGGCCTGTAGCCTAGGAGTTGGCGAGGGTGACTCCCAGCCACAGGGGGCCATCTCTGGGCTCAGTCTGAAGCAAAGCAGCCAGGTCCTCCGGGTGCTAGAGGAAGCCTTTTCTGCTGTCATCTACCATCTGCAACAGGTGAGGGGATTGGAGCAATTTAAGGGCAGATGTTTGGATTTTCAGGGTCTGAAAAGCAGAAATGGAGAGGCATTGGGTAGCTCAGTAGAACCTCTAATTCAAACCCGTTAGGGAAAGGAGGCTGTTGAAACGATGGTTTTGGGATGACTGAAATACTGTGGTAATTGATTTTCTAACACATACATACATGTGTGTTCAAAATTGTCCTGTACTGTCACATTTGCAATTGAAAGGCTTTTAATTGCTTGCTTAGATAAGGAAATCAGCAATTGGACACAGTTAATTTTTTTTGTCTCTTGACTGCATAGGCCTATTTAATTCATGATGCCCATTTGGTATCCTGGCCAGTTAAGACGTCTGAGGTTTGGATAAATGAGGTTCTATTGTATATATTAGAAATTGCTCAGCAGCTTTCCATTGGACCTGTTCAGCAATTATCATCTTTTATGTTATTATTTTAACAATAACGCACTCTAATCTCCTAGGTGGATGAGAGTCGCTATGGTGACCCTTTCGTTTTTGCCACATTCCGTTCTCTCTGCTCCTGGCTGGCTGAGGAGACTTCCAGTCTGAAGGAGGAAGTGACTGCCCTGCTGCCCTTCCTGATTGGCTATGCCAGGTTCCATCTACTGGATGATGGCCCAGAGCAGGGTCTGTCCAACTGGATGTCTGAGATGTCTGTCGGTGAGGGGGGAGAGGCTTGGACAGGCAAAGATGCTCTGAGGTGAGGTTGGTTGGAAGGAGAAGCCAGGCAAAGTAGTTAATACAAGAGTTAGAACAGCTATTACAACACATATCAAATGAGAATTTTCATCATTATTGTCAATCTTTTTTAGGGCTGTACCAAAAGTAATTTTTTGCCATTTGAAGGTAATTGAACTGGGCTTTGAACATTTGAAATGTTTTTTTATTACATCACCATATTTGGTCTCCTTTTAAATTAAAACAAGCTCTGTGGCTCGGCCCTTGGATTATCACTTTGCTTGCTAAACAGGGGATGTTTTGGACATAAGATCCAGCAGGTTTGACAGACACCCTCTCTCTCTCTCATCAGAGGGGCTGTGTTGCTACTGAGGTCACTTGTCTCACTGCTGCTGCATCAAGCGCTCATCAACGGTGGGCAAAAGCATTTGAAATCTGAACACTATAAACCGTTTCAGAGAGGCTCCCAAAATGTGCTAGATTTGTCACTAGTCTCTTTCTATAAATAAAGTCGTTAAGAGGGTCTGAAAAGTCGCCAAATATCAACAAAGTCGCCAAGTTGGCAACACTGATCTTCTTGGAATGCACTCACTCACTCCCTTGCACGGGTTGATGACGTCTTGATGAAGCACTGTGCATGTGCATTCTGCTTTCCACATTAGCAAAATATCTTGTCCTATGATAATCTTAATGCTGCCCCTCTCTATCTTTCTACCTTCTCTCTTTATTTTCCCCTCTTTCTCATCCGCCCTCCACCCCATACCTACCCTCTCTCCTGCTCTATTCTTCCTCATCATCCCACCCTCCTCTCGCTCAGGTATCTTCTCCCAGCTCTCTGCCACCTCTCGGCAGAGGACGGCCCCAGGAAGGTGCTCCTCACCCTGGACACCCCAGCCCTGTTGGTGGCATACCTGTCCCAGACCTGGGGCCTCCTGAAGGGAAAAAGTGGAGTGGCCGCAGCCAGGGACCCTAGCATGGAGACGGCCTGCTCTGCCCTCCTCAACTTCGCGGTCACAGAGCCAGACAGAGTGAGGTAAACAGGCCTGAATGCCACTGATTTTCAGCCTTCACTTATGGTAGAACCTTGTTCTTTCCCAGGCTCCCTTGGATTGGAGGATGTGCAGGTAAATTAAATGTTAGAAACACTGAAATGTATTGAAATTTCAGTCTGAAGCTTATCCATGCTGAGACATGCATTCATAAAAGTGCTCTGTGTTGTCTAATTTGTATTTTAAGTGTTTTAGTTGCATTTGTCAACAAGGAAAGTCCACAACTGAGTAAATATGAGCAATAGAATATATTTTTGTATTACTGCATTCCCATCCAATTAAGGCAGTCAGTTTAGAAGTCTTAAAGGGGAACTACACCCAATTTAAGGATTCGTACATGTTATTCCTAATGGTATAAGATGGTCTAAACATATTAGTGAAGACAAGCAGCTCTCCCCCAAATCCAAAAACAGGAGTGCTAAAAGTCAAATTTGTGATGTCATTGGGTATAAAGTCTAAAGCTGCTCCATAGACAGTGGATTGGGAAAGATGACACTGAGAGCATCCAGGGGAATGTTCTGAGTATATGGGTAAATTTTCTGCTTCATACCTGAGAACACTGCTAAAGAATAAAGCTCATTTGGGTATAAAAACTGAAACAAACATTATTTGGGTCCACAAAATCAGCGACCCATTCATTGTCTGTGGAGCAGCTCCAGAATTTACATCACAAGTTTGAGTCTTATTTCATTGGTTTCTGGCTTTGGGAGAGAGTAGCTCATGTTCACAAATATTGATTGAACTCTCCTTGGAAATAACATTGAGATTCTTAATTTGGGTGGTGTTCCCCTTTAAGGTTTGAATCAACAAGGTTTTACCATACTGTTAAGTCTATACTTTGAGGCACTTGAATTTGTATTAATGAATGTTATGCAGTCTTTTATAGTTAAAAAAAAAAAAAGAAGAAAAAAGCCTTGAGGTTCTTGGGGCCCAAGTCTGTAATGACAGATGTACAGTTTTACTAAGAATTAATTAAGACAGGTTAGATAGTGTTAATACACTTTGTTTATAGAGGTGGCAGTTAAATGATAATGTCAACATGGATGAAGTAGTACTGCTAGTGTCTGGAGTGTTCATACACTTAATACACTTAAGTACGTTGCGTACATCACTGAGGTGTGATGACTTTAATACATTGCATTTCTACAGAACTTCGCAATTGCAGAGCAGTATTTCCAGTTCTTCTACCTTTGTAACTAATGATTGTTACTATAGAATCGGTACTGAATTAACATCTATTCCTCCTTATTCAACATTTTCTATCCTCCATCTCCTCTTTTCCTCATTAGAAAGGACCCATGCTTCAGAACCCTTGAATCCATGCTGAGTGAAGCACTTCCTGTTTTGGTGCATAAACCCCGCCTCCTGGTCCTTGCAGCCAATTACTGCACTCTTGGGCTGATGATCGGCAGACTCCAACCAGCTCCATCAGGTGAGTTTCTCATATTATTGGCATTACACAAACTTGGTAAACAAGTGCTATTTCAATTGTGGTCAACTGCACAAGTCGGTAACACCCGTGAGCTTCGCTTGAGTATAAACGTGAATACAATCTGCTCCTCATTGCCAAGATGCCCGAAGTTCTGAATTGTCACGTCAATGCTAAACTACATACAGTATTTCATACATCATATTTTATTTTAGCCATTGAATTATGTCTCCTCAAGCTTGTTTATCTGCCTGTGAAATTCGTCTGTGCTCTATGTTCAGTGCTTAAGGAAACGTCATTTTAATTGTTGCCCGTTTATGAACATAAGTAAAGGGCATGACCGACTGTCATTCATCACTTCCTTAAATCAATTCTTCTGACTGTAATCCTAAACCCCGCCCTCTTTTCTTGATTTGTCCAAGGAAAGCAACAGTTGTGATTGGAGGATCAAGAAAAGAGGGCAGGGTTTGAGATGGGTCAATTCAGCATTCTTAACCCTTTTTCAGCCTGGGAGCCAGATGAGAAATGTGGTCTTGCTCTTGGACCCAAGCTCACAAAAACAGATTGATGCTCTTATGATGTGAGGACCCATCTGAGGTTGTCCCATCCATTTTGTATCTCCACCTATAGTTTACGAACCCAGGCCCTCTAATTAATGTAAGTAAATTATTCTATTCTCCAGCCCCAGCCGACGCAGGCCAGAGACGGTTCTTCTCCGCAGCTCTACGGTTCCTCCGCGGTGCCCTGGACTCAGGCTCCAGCCCTGGTCCCATCAGATTGAGCTCTGGCTGGGAGGAGGCTGAGGAGCTCTGGAGGCTGGGGCTGCAGGCCTTGGGAGGCTGCATCCATGCCCAGCCCTGGATCACTGCTCTGGTTAGAGAGGAAGGCTGGCTGAAACACACACTCACCATGCTGGGGTCATGTAGTGCACTACCTGACCCGCACACACAGGGGGCACTGGAGGAAGCTCTGTGCGCCATGGCAGACGAGTGCCCACTCTGCAAACAGGAGATTGGAGAGGTTCTGAAGGAACACGGGAAAGGAGCTGTGAGTCTTATGGGCAACCTTAGGAAGTCAGTGGGAGTGAAGTGAGGAGTACAGAGACTGACTGGTGCTGTGGCCAAGGCACAAGCTGCTCACTGATGGAGGATGTTCAGTTGAAAAAGGTTGACAATAATTTGCGGCATGTACAAATAAAGGAGGCTTTAACTTTTTCCAGATATCAAGGCATTCAAGTCTGCAGGGAAACTTTTAACTATCGTCTAACCCAAACAGACTTGTGCATGTAACCATGTTACCCTGGTCTCAAGCTTATTGCAGATGTAGTGATCATGCAAATGTGCTCTCTTGGAGATGAAGGCAAAATGGTTGTTTATATACTGTGCAGTATAGTGGAATATAAATGTATATGGCAACTGCTGTGCTCTCCATGGGAAAGTGACGTGGCACAAGAAGTCTACTTCATGTGAATAGAAAAAAAGTAACACACTTAATAAAGAACTATTTTGTTACAAAGCAAAAAACTTTTCCCTTCAATGTTTGTGCAGCTTGTATGATTTGGACCCTGCATGCCACCCCTGAACTTATTCAGAAACATCCCCTATGCATAACACCTGAAAGAACTGGCCATGTAATGTTACGTTAAAGGCCCAATCAGTGATCCGAATGGAAAATGAAAATGGGTAGCCCCACCACCAAAAATAAGAGGTATGGATGGAGACATGTTTTCCTTCAGTAGTTGATTGAGGTCTTTATAAAAGGACTAACACTAGACAACAGGTGGATATGACTTTTTAAATTGCATTAGCTGTATTTTGTGGCTGTAAAAGGTTTGTTTAGGGCGGTAATGTTTGTAAACACTAAAGTAAAACAGATCTACCATATATTCCGATTTACAGTGGGTTAAAGTTCCAAATGGCACATTTTCCATGTACAGATCAAAATCTTTACGAATGTATGTGAATATATTCCACATTGATATGGT
>OMKL01052246.1:0-12556 GCA_900302295.1 Parasudis fraserbrunneri | reverse complement strand
CTTCCTTCTCTCTCTCTCTCTCTCTCTCTCTTGCTCTCTCTCTCCCCCTCTCCCTCTCCTCACCTTGTTGAGCTGAAGTCTGCCATCGGCCATTAATTCTTTCACTGCCTCCTCAGCCGCTAGCTGGCGGGCAGCCTTCTTACTGGGAGCTGAGGCCTCGGCACACAAGCCCTCCCCCACCTTCACCCTAAACATGAACCTAGGGCAGAGGAAGGAGTGATGGAGGGAGGAGGAGGAGGAGGAGGAGGAGGGAGAGAAAGAGGAGGAGAGAAGAGTCTGAGTTTCCTAGAAACACGCTGGGAGGTTATTTGAGGGATCAGAGGTGGTCAAGAGGTAAATTCCTCACCGGGAGGCATCATTAGATGGCTGAGTGATGGACAAACAGCCACGGTTCCAGCAGTATTTTAGCTCTATAGAAATACAGTAACGTATAGAATGGACATTCCCATACACACCAACGCTCTGAGCTGTGCGTGAAACCATGGGGGGACCTGTTTGATGCAGCACCTGCTCCCATCCCTCCCCACAAGCCACTGTTGCTGTTCATGGATACTGAATCACATCGCTGGCAGACTGGGACTCCTACAAGTTGTATGTAGTCGCCTGCTGCGCTGCCTGGGAGGCGGAGTGCTTCAGCCTTTCACTACAGCCAGTCAACATTACGCAGCAGCTCTGGCTGGATGTTGCTACAATACCAACACGTTTTTTAGTTATTTATGAGAAACACCAAGGACAGGCATAATTGCAAGGTTAACCTGCTTCCAGTCATGTGTTCATGTGTTAAGTGTTAATGATTTGGTAACATTAGCTGGTTAGTCATCCTGTCTAAAATCCATCATGGACAGATGAGCAGCATCCGCTGCAACAGACATCATGGGTCCCCCAGGGAGGTAGATGCTGGTATCCATGGAGGAAGGGTGCGTATTACCCATCTATTCATTACTCTATATCTATGGTTCGCACCTATTGGGGAGTGGGGCCTAACAATCAGCACAGATGGATGCAGTGTTTTAGGAGTCACAGGAATAAAACAGACTTATTGTCTCTCCTAGCCAGGACTGCCTTAAGGGACGGGCCACAAGCAGAGAGAGAGAGAGAGAGGAGGAGAGAGAAGAGAGAGAGAGAGAGAGAGAGAGGGTGAGGGATGGACAGAGATGGCATTGTATCTTTGTCAGCAGACTCATGGGTTGAGGCCAGCTTGGACAGAAATAGCTTATCAACTAGGTCCCCTTGGACAGAACTAGTGTATGGAAATGGATGTACAGATAAAAGCTGCTCCCACGACCAAGGTCCAACACCAGCCAAATGCTGCTACATTGCCATCATGCTGTCAAATTTGTCTACTCTGCCAGCCACTTTGGCAGGTAACCAAAAGCCATTTGGAGGTCCTTTTCTATTCTAAAATTTAGCTCAGCTGGTAAAATAGTCCAATTTTGGAAGTGACCATCAGCTGTGTCTGGTGGACCAAACAGCGACTGTCCTGCCCTCCTGAGGACCTCCGGTGTTGTGTGGACAGGTCCGTGTCGGGGTGGTAGGTACCGTGGGTCGTGTGGTGGGCCCTCCTGGCCGGTGTTGATGAACTCGATGGGGTTTCCGGTGCGCTGGCTGAACTCCATCAGGATGGAGACCGGGTTCTTCCCGCCAGGCAGGGAGCGGGACAGGGGCTGGCGAGGCCTTTCCACCATTCCAATCCCCTCCACGGTCCCCGACACAAACATCCCCCCCGTACCTCCTCCCACAGGCCCCTGGCAGAGAACAGCAGAGAGGACAAACACTTGAATTGGTACAGATTCAATGGCTGTTTTAGGCTATACAGTAATACGATACGATAACTGAGTAATACAATGATTGAAATTTTGACATTGGCATGAACATTTATTTGATATTGTATTCTCTAAACAATCGATAACTTTACTAAAATCCCCCCCCCCAGCAATGACATTTACATTTGCACCGTGTAAAAACGTAAAGAATGACTTGACGTGAAAGGACAAATGGGAGGGTTTGTGGATTTGTGACAGAGTTTTCTGTCGGTAGTGGTACATTAGGTTAGCGTTACTGGATATGTCTGCTCTCATCAGGCGGAAGGACGGAAGCACCGTGTCTGTGTTCCAACAAGCAGTTCTGCTTGCAAACGTTTCCTTACATGTTGGGAGGAAATCACTGTTCATTCACATACTAGTTGGCTCCCCGCTTACCAGTTCTGACAGGCGGGCTGAGCGTTCACTGGTTAATGCATAAGTGACATTTGTCATCAGTTTGACCCTGAAACCAGACTGGAAATGTAATGGAAGCCACATGTTTTAGTTCCGTCAAGAGTTTTACAGGGGGAGCTGCACTGGTTCCGTCAGAATACTCGTGTTTTGAACAGAAATAGCTCCCCGCTGTCTTCTGTACCCTCTAGTTTGCAAGGAAACGCGTGCGTCGCAAACCCCTCCAAAAAAAAGGGGGAAAAAAAGAAAAGAAAAGGAGGTTGGGGCGTACTTGAATGTGCAGCACCGGTTCTGGGTCACCTCATAGCACACAGCGGTGTGTAGCATGAGCTGCTGCTCAGCACGGAGGAGCCCCAGCAGCCCCTGTTTACCCATTCAACTGTCTTAATCTAAGCAGACCTTCAGAACCATAACAGTAGCTTAACAAAGTGTATTCCTTTTAGAGAACACATTTTATAGACTGCTGCAGTGCTTCAGAACATACATTCAGTATCTCTCAGAACAAATACAGGCAGAGAGGAGTTTTAAATATGGTTTAAAGAAATGGTTGTTAAACAGCCTATCATAAAAGCCTGGCACAAAGGGGTCCATTTTTCTTGTTTCTTTATTTCCTCATCATTTTTTCTTTCTTTCTTGCTTTATGTTTTTTTTTTTAGTCTCATCTTGCCTGACTTATCTTATCCCTCCCCCTTCCCCCACAGGACCACAGTGGAAATAAGCCTTTGGGCTTTATTGTGTTTTTTTTTTTATACTCTTGACAATTTTAATCGTATGTATAATGACTGTATGAAAGCAGTCTTGCATGTATCTTTTTATTATTTTCAAATAAATCTGCTCGCTCCCATGACTGAGCCAGCGTAGTCTGGGGGTGAAGGTGCCTTCCGGAGAACACTTCACTTATCCATTTTCATATCAGCATGCACATTCAACATTAAATCACTTATTAACTATTATCCAAATGTAATCATTTAAAGCACCAATTACTTTTCTGAAAGTATAGTCATACACAATATTTTTTATGGAATAATATATCACTTAGAATTATGACATATAGTACTTCAAACAGATGTTTTCTTTATTGTTGTGGTATTGTTTTGTTAAGAGTATCTTGACATTAATTTTGGATTCTTCAAATTCTGGTATTGGAGAGCTCTTTCCAAAAGTACACAGTGGGACTCCGCCTCCTCCTATTCAATTAGTTGTCTTATTGGCTCTTAGTCAATTACATTTTTTAGCTGATAGGTTTTTTTCATGCACACATTTCTGGCATCGCAATAATATTCACAAATGCACTTTAGTCTTAATTAAGCACTAGAATTAAAGAGGTCCTTCTCTATAATTGCATTAATTTGTGGGCTACATAATTGACTATTAGATTCGCCAACAAAATGCTTTGACAATTATAGTCGGCTGAGAATTTCTGAGGTCTAGGAAAGCCGTGGCACACAGACAAGGCCTCACCGTGGTGTCAGGAACAGGATCCATGACTTGGTCCATGCTGGCAGTGTTTCCCTCCTCCCCTACACCCCCACCTCCCTGCGACTCCCCTATGAGGATGCGCAGGGTGGCTGCGGCAGCGTCCTTTTTTGCCACCTTCTTACTAGAGGCCTCGGCCACAGGGAACAACCTGCCATCCAGCATCACCTGCATGCGGAATCTGTCGGAGTGAGACAGTGGACAGTTAAAAAAAGCCCCACTAATTTAATGACTACATCAGTATACTGTAATCACAGCACTACTAGTTTATAAACTATATTGCTCCTATACTTAAAATGGCACACCCAAATAACATGTTTGTTACATTTATAATGTGTAAATTCAATTAAGGCATTGGTGCATAGACATTGTTCACAACTGAATTCGCATGCGAATTACCCTTTGGTTCAACAAATAAGTGACCAAAACAAATGTATGTTGTGTGACTGACCTTGGATCATGGGAGGGCCCCGATTGGTCGAGGAGCAGGAACTCACAGGTTTGGCCCAGGTACTGGGCATACTCCATGAGGCCACTGACGGGGTTCTTTAGCCTCACCTCCTGAAGCTTAGCCCACAGGTTCTGAGGAGGCGGGGCAGCCAGGGACACAGCAACCGTTCCCACGGCAACACCCCCTGCTGCTTTCTCTGCATCGGTCTCTCTGCGGATGGCATTGAGGAATTCTGGGATGTCATCTGTGGCCCATTGCCCCCCATTGGCCTCGTCCTCCTGACAGCGAAATGAGGGATGGAGGGGAGAAAGAGAAGGAGGAGGAGAGAGGAAAGGGACGGAGGAGGTGATGACAGAGGTGGAAGGGTGAGTAGGATCAGTGGTGAGCTCCAAGCCTGGCATCCCTAGGTCAGGAATGGGCTCCAGGCCTGGGAGGGGGTCTCCTAAATGTAAGACTTGGGCAGTGAACTCTCCCATGGTCCTAGCTCGGACATCTCCCTCCACACCACCACTGTACACTGCCTTGAAGTTTAAAAGTCCACCTACCACTTCACTCAGGGCCCCCTGCGGCTGCAGACCCTCCTGGAGTGCACTTGGCTTAAACCCTGCTGCTGGTGGTGCTGGTAGGATGGCGGACGACCCTTCCATCTCTTCTCCGGCTCCGTCCTCTGTCTTCATGCTTTCGACTGAGGGGCCTTGTGAGGCTTTGAGACTCCTCTCCATCCTCTCTCTGCGGTGGTTGGACAGCTCCCAGGTGATAGGGGTGACCTCACTGTTCTTAATGACCTCGCCTTGCTTCTCCAGGGCATAAAGGGTTGGGTTGACCTGCTTGGCGCTCTTCAGGCCCAGGTTCTTGGCTATTACCAGAGCTGTAGCCTCTCCTGACTCCAGGAGGTATTGCATGACTAAGTCCTTCTGTTCCTTGCCTTCCGCCATGGTGGGAGGGCTGAGTTCCTGGCTAGTAGGGCTGGTAGTGATGGGCTGTTGATCTGCTTGGTGTTGGGGTCTGGCTGGTGATTGAGATTCTTCCTGGTCCGAGTCAGAACATTCAAAGGAAGAAGAGGAAGAACTGGATTCGACGTCAGAATCTTCTTCTTGTGGTTGTTTCTTGGCTTGTTCGGTCCCTGCCTTCAGCTCTGCCTCAGCCTTTAGTTTCTGAACAGTCTTCTGAGAATGTGAGCTTCCTGGTGTGGAGTTTTGATTTTCCTGGTCTCCGAGAGGTTCTCTGTACAGAGTCCACTCTGGAGGAAGCTGTCCTTCTTTGGAAGCTTTCTGCGAACGTTCAAGAGAGTAGAGTGCTTTGTTGACTATTTTTTTAGGCAGACGCAGCTTTTTAGCCAACAGCTTTGCAGGAATGCTCTCACTGGGGCTCAAAGCCTTCAAAACCAGCTCCTGGATGTCAGGTGTGAGACTGAGGTGAACGTTACTAAAGTTCCTGCTGCTGGAACCACTGGAAACAGAGTTATCTCCTCCTCTATAGGACCTCTCTCTGTTCAGGGAAAAACTCTGAAAGCTGTCAGATAGACAGTCTGTTTGGACACACCACTGTCTGTTGGAGAACTGGTTGTGGTTTCTACCTTGCGACTGGTTCTGATTCCAGTATCGAGGGCCTGTGGTGCCTCTAGGGGCCCCTATGATGGGTGGCAATGCTAGGCTCTGGTCCCAGTTGCAGCCCCCTCTACCTCCAGGGCTGCTGTTGGGGTAGGGGTATCTGTTATACCCTGACAGGGGCTGCTGTGGTCCACTAGGTGGCCTGCTGGGTGCTGCTCCAGCTCCTCGGGGGCTGCCTCTGAACTGTGGGGCTTCACAACTCTGTCCTCTTAAGAACTGTGGGGCTTCACAACTCTGTCCTCTTAAGAACTGGGCCTGCTGCTGCTGAAAGGAGGGCAGACCAGGACCAGAGCTGAGGTTCTGACAACCAGATCCGTTTGAGGCCCCGGGTTTAGGGGTTCTAACTAGGCTGTGGCCTGGCAGGGGTGGGGCCGCGGGGGAGAGAGGATGAGCTTGGGAATGGAAGGGCACTACAGGGTGGGGAGGGCTGGAGTAATCGTTTGGATGCGGGGCGTGCTGTGGGGGAGCTCTGGATTGGAAGGTGGCAGGGCTAGGTCTATAGTGATACTGCTTGGGTTGGAGGTTGGGTGGTGGAGGTCTGTGGTAGTGCTCTTTGGGAGGCCCTCCTCTACCTCTGCTCATAGCGCAGGGGTCAGGCTGGAAGGGGGCCGGTCTGGCTGGCTTTGCCGCTTACGTCTGTGCGTGTCCTGTGGTACGGCAAAGATGGCAGACCGTTGAGCTGCTGGGCAGGCAGGGGTCGCACACTGACAGCACCTGAGTAAAAGAAGTAAAACATCAGAAATCTAAGCAAACACAAGGAAACACCAACGAGAATAAAAGCAAAACGTCAGCTAGATACGCTGGTGAAAGTGCGCAGTTCAAAAAGATTAAATGTATGGATGGTGCAAGGTGAGAAGTGCAGAGGAAAAACTCTATCAGAAAGACTAACAGGGCAATCAGCACTGTTATCTGCATCTTTACATTGTGCACTATCCAGTCTACAATGATGTCACAGGGTGACATACTGAGTACCCTTGCAAAACTGAAACTCAATCCCAGGGTAAAAGGCTAGTGATAAATAATTCAGTCTGTCTTGTGACTATTCTGTTTTATTTCTGGCATTACAAATTATCACTGGATCTGGATCCATAGCAGAGAGGAAAGTGAGACACTGATGCAGATAGAAAGGAATATTCCAAGGACACAATGAAGGACATGAGGGCTGCCTGTAACTACCTGGTGAGAGACAGAAAATGATGCAGTAGCTAGTTGGATACACCAGACAGCAAAATAAAATCTTCCTATTTCACCCCTCCTCCTTTCCACAAAACATTCATTAGCAATTCAGACTGGGCGATATGAAAGAAATTCATGTCATGATAATCATCTGGAATTTCTTCCTATAGTGATATATATGATATCTATATATGCACGAGATATCACAATATCTGTATGCCAAATCACAAGATCAGCTAAAAAAAATCAAATTGCTGTTCATTGCATTGAACTACATGATAATGTAAGGTGTGATATCAAACCAAAACTTTGATATCACATTGACATTTTTTTCAAATAACATCCTCAAATACTGAAGATCTCATTTAGAGAAATTTTAGTTAATATGTGGTTATCTTTCATTTAGATGACAGAATTGTGTGCAACGATATCAAAATATCATAATTTTATCACGATATGATCCAGATACAATACGATAATATTGAATTATCACCCAACCCCATTTGAACCAATAAAAAACGAATACAGAAAGGGACAGTCAATTAAATCATCAATGGTAACGGATGTCCAAATTCCACAAGCATTCCCCTGAAACAAAGAAGACTGATTAAGCCTTGTGTATCATATCTCATCATACACCAGAACACAAGCCATTCTCAACACTCAATAATGTCTGCACCACTGAGACTGATGAAATGACACCCTATACAGCGTCAGGTTTCAGCCCCTCTGGGCCAGTCTGTCACATAGTGCTGTACAGGATAGCTCTGAACGCCACCATATTAATATAAAGAACAGCCTCCTGTTGGGTCCTAACAGTAATAAGAGAGGACAGCGCCCGCAGCCCCCTGGCTGACTCATCTTGACCCTAATGCAAGGCAACACTTGACTGCCAAAATAACAACCCCATGTTTTTCAAAATTCACTTTTATTATGTCCCCTTCTGCTTAGAGCCTATACAAACGCCAGGGCAAAGGTGTGGGTAACACTACCCTTTTGGCAAGTGAAGACTAATGCCTGACAGTATCAGCTGTCTTTGTTTAAACCTACTTTTATGTTGCAGTCATAAGAATATTAGTGTTCTGTTTTAGTGCCCACACTGACCCCACTCATTCCTCAATGAGACCTTGTGAATTTTGCGGTGCACAAACAAACGGCACTAATGAGTTGTAAACATACAGTCCTAATCTGTAGTCTAAGGCCTAAAGCATCTCACCTATTTTTAAGAGGATAGCGATGGTGGAAAGTGGTGGATGGTGAAAGTTATTGCTCCCTTCACTTCGAAGTCACGAGATGAAAAATGCTGTTTAGGCTTGTCTTGCAAATAAAAATCGTAAACAAAACAACAGACTAAAATGCAATTGTTTCGGAAACACAATTTACACGTTTAGAATAGCAAACGAGTACAGTAATTTGGCAGTGTCCTACGTATTCCTCTTGTTATCTCCACGAAGCAAAACGTCGCGGCCTTCGTTTCTATACTCTATGCCGTATTGCAAAAAGATGTAAGCGGGACTATGTTATTGCACCTAAAAGTAGTTAAACAGACTGCCAGACACGTGTAAGGTGAGCAAGCGGGCTGCGTGCAATTGGTTTCATTTTCATTTCTACGGAAACTGTCTCTAGTTTCAATTGACACACGTGACCATCCGCTGTCATGAGTCCAGACAAGCAGAGGGAATTTATTATCTATGAAGAAGCATTCTAATTTGACTCTGCTCCGTCTGTTTTCCAGAGTCGTGTTTCAAGTTGTCAATCAGCATCGCAATTCCAACACAGATAATTAAAGCACGCAATTACTGTGTTATAGGGACATATAACAACCAACTTGAACTTAGGCTATTGTGAAGGTGGTGAATTCTATTCCATGCTTGCATCCAATGCCCCCCCCCCAACGAGAATTATTAGGACAATGCTTAGTTTGTGAGGATGGATAAGACTGCAAAATGGGAAATAGCACAAACCAGATGAAGCAGCCAGCGGCTGTGTTTCACCCCAGATTACACCCAATTCAACCATGCATACACAAACCGGCAGTACAGTAATTGGTGGCATGAACTCGGAGCAAACAACAAAAAACAACACGTGGATGATTTTGCACAAACCACCACCACAACGGACATAGCCAACACGTGGGTCGTAGTTAGGACACTTTCTGCCTGCATTTTTCTGCTGTATGATTTTGTCCCAGAAATGTTGCAACAATGACCAGGATTGATGGGTTTCACTATATAGAAGGCATGTAAACATGTGTATCGCTCAAAAACATTATCTAGTGTGTAATTATTATTTAACCAAGCTTGTTACCGGTAGCGTTAGTACTGATTTCCCCACTCACAATTCTTTCGCGCATCGTGGGATAGGTAGTGACCAGGACAACACAACGACAGGAAGAAAATAACAGGGAAACAGGAACCTCATTTAGAAATAACGTCAAACGTCAAAGTATGTTATGTCCAATAAGCCAAAACTGAACTCCTGTTCAAAACACATCCTGGAGTGTTAGTTAGCCTAATGTTATCCCATCATAATGCTTCTCCGCCTTTGAATTGTCACATAATGTTATAACACAGTTAAATTAGATATGACCAACCCGCTTACTGACACTGCTCAAATGACGTTAATCACAAAGTTGCTGTCTCTTTCGGTTAACACAGAAACCATTAAGTCTTAGTGCGAAAGGGGATTGATGCTAACGTTAACCAACAAGCGCCCACCTGACCATCATTTTGACTTTTGAACCGCGCTGACGCGAAAGCAAAACCACTCGCATGCTAGAACCTGCTGTTCAGAAAGTTAATTTACGTGCAGCAAGCTAACGAGTAGCTAGCCATTATTTACATAATGTCACCGGCCAGACAAGCCAGTGTGCGTGTTTGTTAGCTGAGTTAGCTTAGCTGTGCTACCCATCATCACCAGCAGCACCGCACTGGCACTGCACCATTTCCAACCGTTGCCTGCAGTCAGAACCCGCACAAAAGTGGCTGGTACCGCATGATAGCTAGCTAGCTGTACACCTCCTTCGCTTCTAACGACACAGCAAATAATGGATAATGTTAACAATTCAATTAATTTACCTTCAATCGCAATGTTTGATTTCCGACGGTTCTGGTTAAAATGTTTTTTTGTTTTTTTTAATGCGGCGATACAAACAATCAAACAACGGGGGCTAGAATGAGTGACGTCATGTACTCGCGACCAGCCACACAGCGCAGATAGATGACGTAAAGATGTTTACCACGTTCGAATACTTTTGAGATCCATCCTTTGCGCCTTAACTTCGCCTGGAGAATCACCGGTGGTTGCATAATGCTTGCATATAGTGGTATCTGTCAGAGGAGGAAAGAGTACTGAAATATATTACTCAAGTAGAAGTACTGTTACTTCAATAACGTTATACTTAAATGGGAGAGTACGTTATTACTCAGGTAAAATTACTCAAGTAAAATTAAAAGAGTAGCCCTCCAAAAAAGTGCTTAGTTAGGATTAAGTTACTTTCAAACGAAAATCATGAAGATTTGATGCATGGTCCAATATCATCCCCCCAAAATTAGTCAATTTTTCATTATACCAACAAAGCTTGTGTCAGTTATGTCTAGAATGTCTGTGTTTTACTTTAAATGATAGATCTCATTGTACTCAGTACTTTAATGACCAAAATAAAACTAATAATAGTAATAAAGGTAGGCTGGTTTCCTTAAAAAAATCAAGGACAGTAACCAGAATCAATGTAATTAGTTACTTTCCACTTCAATTTGATACATACAGACTTTATTTAGCTATGCAACAGTGCCATAGCCTAATGTGAAGGCATACAGGACATGGGAGTGAGCATCATCATCTCACTTTGAGGGCTATCTGTCCAGCAATTGATGTCAGAATCATATATGTATGCATATGTGTAGGCCTATGTGTGTTAAAAGAGAAAGGCTAGATCGCAGAGAGTAAATTATATTTCCAAAGAAGTAACATAGTATTCTGGTCACTACCATGATGGTAGTGGATTTATACAATGGCTGGTACCATGGTAAAACTGAAATTACCATCAAACTACCATGATACTTTTTTGTAAGGGTTATGGTTTTTATTGACTTGCTGCCATAGGGAGCTTGCAATAATAACCTACTACGCATTCAGGACCATGCATTTGCAAAATGGTAATTCACAGTGCATCGAAGTCCAATACTTTCATGCACTTTACAGACACATCCAGTGGGTGTCAGTAGCACTCCATGTAACCACTCATGTCAAATGCAACTAGTTGCAATGAGACACCAGATATATAGACATTTAAATAGGGCTAGGGGAGTGTGGAGTAAGATGAACCAGTGGGTAATTTGACACCCCCTGTATCTAGGCAAAAGTGCAAAATGTTTGTCATTTAGGAAGAACAAATTTAGAACCCTTCATTTTACTCAGGCTTTGGTGGAGGGAAGCACATGGGGAAAGCATATTGTTGTTAATTTGTTTTTATTTACTGTTCAAAGTGATTTTTTGAGTGTCAATGCAAATTTAGCAAGGTTTGAAAAGATATATCATATATGTTAATGAACTACCAACATAAAAAAAAAATGGACAAATTACCAAAAACCTGTGGGGCAAAAGACTGATCACAACAAGGTCTGTGGATTATCTTGAGTAACCAGGTCATGAATTTTGGAAAAAGACATTGCTTTGGATTTTTTCAAATGTATTTTTTGCTGCTTTGAGTGCCACAAACCGAGTGTCATTCACCTCCATTGTATTGGAGTGATGGCAGACATCTCTATGGCAGATATCTCCAAAACTAGGCAAATCACACCAAAACTATCTGATGGACCCAGCACTCTGGGTAAGGGGGAAAATATGTTTTTAATTTTTATTTTGGGTGAACTGCCCCTTTAATGAAAAAAAATGTAAGTATATCAATAAGACGGTTTAAAAAAAAAAAGAAAAATTTTATATATACAAATACAAAAAAAGATTGTATTTGATAGAAAAATAGATAACATTTTATTATGTCCAGATTTCTACTTGAAATAGTCAATTGGTCAGTATACCTATGTGTGGCTCAACAATGCCCTTTGACTAGGACCAACTTACCCATAACCTGGGGCAAGCTGAACCAGAGGACCACTTTTTGAAAGTCATATTTTCACACTCCTTTTGTGCAGATGCATTATCATTTCAGTTTGAAGTAAACATTTTGAAATATGGGTAGATATACCTCTCTTTAATTTTTCATCACTTTATGTAAATATTGGCTCATCTTACCCTACTCTCCCCTATATACATTTAAATAGGGATATTGTGCATAACCTGATTGTGTAAAACAAGAAAGAAGATAAGTATAACTATCCCTTCATTTCATGTCATATTGCCACTTTTGAGCCAATTATCAGTGGCTATTTTCTGTCCCTCCTAGTAAGCATACAGTTTGATTACATTTTGGAGAAAAAATGGCGGATGTGAAAACAATCCAGAGAAAGTGGAATGACTGGTGGTTTATCATTAGCTTCTCAGATGTGTTGCCTTATGCCACATTGCTTGGCTCTTTCGATGTCTTTTCTCAACTCTGGGATTTTTTTCTCCACCAAAAAGGTCTAATATATATCTCCACGTACCTCATCTCATAACCCCCCCCCCACTGG
>OMKL01052239.1:0-10973 GCA_900302295.1 Parasudis fraserbrunneri | reverse complement strand
CTTGCAGAGCAGACGCTCAGCAGACTTCCATTCAGCAGCTGTCAGTAATCCAACAGATCCTCGTCTGGCACATATGCTGGGAGGCATTTTACCTGGAGCTGTTTTTCAAAGGAAGGCAGACAGCAGATGGAGGATGATATAGAGAACAGGAAAGTCAGGGGATGGAGTGGCAAAGAGGGTTGATGTCCAGTAGTGTCTGCGCTGCAGGCTTCATTTATAATAATAATAATAATAATAATATGACAGTTGAAGGCATTGGAAAAGGCATGCACCAGACAATACTAGGTCTCTCTCCTAGTATTCTAATGCAATAGACTGTTGATTAAAGGCAAATTCCACTGCAAAGCAACATTAAACTCATTTACCAGATTGAGTCATAACTGATTAATTCTCTCTATGTAGTTGGCCAAAGTGATCTCTGCTCAGAAATATTGGCAGTGGAAGGTGCTAATTTGGTAGAGCTATATGTCATAATGATAGCTCTACCCTTGCTCAATTTTGAAGAACTACAATGGGCGGGTAATTTGAATTTCCTGATAGCTTGATTGTCTTCTCTTGATCGGTTTCCCACTCTCTCTCGCCAGGTAACAGAGTAACCAGAAGTAAAAGCTCAGCCCTCCCCTCCTTGTGTGTGTTTGGTAGGAGTGACAACCTTTGACTGGCCTTGTCTGACGCCCGCCCTTTTTCGCGACAGTGTAGTCCTTTGTAAAGCAGGAAGTTGGAGCACGTGCAGTAGTTAAGGGCTATATTTTTGGCCTGACGATATGTGCAAAGTGGCTCATTTTACTCGGTAAAGCAACTTTTCTATAAATACAAGAGAGACCCAGAGTGGAATTCCCCTTTAAAATCTTATGGTAAGTTATCCATTAAGCCATTGAAATGAGAGCATGGTTCCAGTGTTAATTCTACCCAATTCCAACCCCAAAAAGGGACACTATGGAGCCATCTTTGACAGCAGAGCCAGAAGGCAGCAAGGCAGTGCCAGTCACAAGAGTTAGATGTGCATGCACATCGCCTGGTATGTGTCCAAATAACAAACAATGAGGCATTTAGAAAATAAAGGCAAAATAACACATGGTATATGACTTTCAGAGTAAAATAAGATCCCTTCTCTGTCTCAGGAATGTTTATGATATCCATGAAAGAGAACTTGTTGATGGCAGCAGCTGCATTTTGATTGTGAAAAATGTAAATGAAAACCAAACTGAAAACATTTTGAATCACAATGAAAAGGTCATACAAAATAGCACCATTAGAGAAGGACGTTTTGGGGATGTTTACAAAAATGAAGATTATTTCATGACCACTTCATTCCGTTGATGCAAAACCTCATGGAAGGCTGACTCTAAATGTTGTTCTTGAGACACTTCCTCCGGGATGAAATGAGGATCTGAACTTTTTCTCCAGAGCCCCAATAAAAGTGACTTATTCTTATTCATAAACATCATTAATGATAGCAGAGTTTAGTAGGAAATGGGAGCTGTTAGAATCCATAAAATTAGGAGCAAATGGCCTGGAAGACCCTTGGCTCATTACCTGCATTAAAACCATCCAACTGCGGGATGCAGACTGAAGAGAATGAAAACATTAAAATAAAATAAAATAAAATAAAATACAATAAAAAGTTGCTGATTTGCAAATTTGCCAGAAAAATCCATGTGGAAAAATTATGTAACTCTATGTATCTCTGGCTCTCTCCCTCATTCTATGCTAGGTGGAAACAAGAGGGGCCTGGCGCCAATTCCAGGAACCCCATAATATGTTCCATTGTCTGTTCGGAGACCGTGATGACTAATAGAAATGTGTGACCTTCCGAAGTTTAGGTGTTCTGGCCCTGGGCCTCGAGAGCGTGAGTTTGAGAAAAGCTTCCAAGAAGGACACATCAGTCAAAATGTGGGGACGACGTTCGCCTTTATATTTCCTCTCTAGACCATCCCAGAGATCTTGGCCCCCTGCCCTCCTTCAACCACATTAATAAACTAAAGACACAATCAGAATTATGTAAGATGTGTAAACTCTCAGCGAGACGGGCACTAAAGAGGCGGGGTAGGCTTCCCGGCGGACAGGTGAAATGGAAAGAATTATGACAGGTTTAGATTGGGTCCATATAGGGCGAGTGTAAATCTTGACAGGCCCAATGTCCAATTAGATTTCATAAGCAAATGGGCGACATTCAGCTCCAGGGCCACGAAGAGCAGAGAGGTGAACTTCACACAAGGAACTGGGTATGTCTCACTCAGGCATGAGGAACGTTTTAAATCTTAGTGGCTCGAGTCCATCACTGAAACACGCCGACACGTCGGAAAGGTGATTCAGTGATATCAAATACGCCTTGTAATTATCAGATTTTACTGTAAAATATTCCATTTTCCTGTCACAGAGATTCACATTGATTAAGAGATCCGGTGTTCTGGGCGCTGTGGCAATCAAGGCTACAGACACACTATGTTAGTACACTGTATACTACTGAGCGTATAAATCCCTCACCTGCAGCTATTGTACATGCCCGAGTAGTTTGCGGCTCGATGAAATGCTTGTTTAGACATCAACATAAAGCCAATTTGGCCTAAATGTCTGGGAAATGCAACAAGACACTACTCCAATCAAGGAAAATGTTGGTTTGTCCATTCTGGTTACTTTCACACGGTAGCCTTGGGGGACCTCTGTCTCATGCTCTTTCCCTCTCAACAGATGTTGGCCCTCCATGCTCTAGCTGTCCTGTGTGTAATTAGAAGTGTCGATGAGCAGACGTGGTCCCCCTCAGAAACATCCTGTCCGTGACAGACGGACACCATGCTGTGCCTGCAGACCCCTCTAGAGGGATGACAGGTGAACAGTTCCCCCCATGGTGACCCTGACATGTTTTGGGAGCAGGATTCCAGGTCCATGTGCAGAATATAGAGGAAATGGAAATGATTACATCAATTTGATTTATTTTGAAATTCACACGCGGACACACACGTAGGTTAACAGGACATATGGTGAAAGCCAATAGGAGTCTTGTCTGCGGGTTATGATTTGTTTGATTTGTCTAACATAACATCTGAATAATTTAATTTATTAATGTGTATAATTGAATTTACTGTAAAATTCCTGAAATAATATAAGATAAAATAAATATTTGATAGTGCAGGTTTCAATCAATAAATAATGGATTTTGCAGAGCACTGCAGCTCTGTGCTGTGGGTCCAGAGACTGGCTTCAGTCTCCTAAATACCGGGGGTAGAAAATAATTACAAGAGCCCAACATATTCCAAAAGTGGTGCAGACTGTTTTTGGATTAGTGCTAAAGCTACTTTTGTCTAGACTAGGCAAATTCAAAGACCTGAATTAATCATAATCTAATATGATGTATGAATCAAATGGTTACCAAGGCTTAAACTACCTTTATTCATTGTCACATGTGAGAATAATTGGTGTGCGGATGTGAACCTTTCAGTTGTACAATCTCACATACTGTATGAGATTCATTTTGAGAACTGGCCCTTGAAAGAGTGCAATTCTACATTCTGCATTCCAAAAACTTTAACCTACACCTGAAAGAGTTTTAAGAAGACACAGAGTACACACGTGTATATTTCCCCCAGAGAAAGTCTCAAGTGTTTTATAAAAGTAGCAAGAATAGGTAAAAATGCTGACTTGGCTCAAAGGCATACTGGACAGTAGTACAGTGATTTACTGTTTTGCCTCACGGCTGAATTAGTGCTGTTATGCAACAACACTTCAGACCGCTTTAGAGAATCACACCCAATCTGGATTTACAATATTTACATAAATCATAATCTCCTATAAATCTAGACTTCCGTGGAAAGCCTAATGGTTTCAAACCGGAGGTTTTCCAACCTATAGCTTAATCCTAATGGACAGAAATGGGCCAGGGAGGATTTGACCCTCCCAAAAGCCAGATATTATACTTACTGTGGGAATCCTTGAGGACAGAGAAAGAGAGAGAGAGAGAGAGAGAGAGAGAGACAGAGAGAGAGAGAGAGAGAGAGACATACAGAGAGATTTAAGAGATTTAGCAAATGTCAATGACACACAGGCTTATAATGTCTTTACAGTATTCACATACTATAGAGCACACCTTGAGAATGTAAAACTTAGGGAATCTGGGCCAAACTAATTTTAAGTAATCTTGATGTCTAACAATATTACAATAATTAGTACAACACCTGCAACCAAATATGTAGGGCAAGGCTGTCTGGGTAGATCAGTGCTGGTATTCTCTGATAGAACGTTTATCATCCAGGCACAATAACCCTAGTGCATTAGGCTACATCTGATAGTGACCAGCCTCTCAGGCCTCTGTACTCTGGCTACGATCAAGGATGAGTGCTTCCATTATGTCTGATAGCAGAGACAATGGTCTGGACCAATAATGGCTAAAAACAAAAATAAGCACGGAGGCCAAACTTTTGCTGACCTCGAATTCATTGTCCTCCGGGGGATTGCTGCTGAAACTGATGGCATAAGACTGCCATCAGCAGGAGTTAGGACACTCTGAATATAAGAGATAAATAAGCCAACATGAGACAGTTTACATGTTTACTAGTACAGTGTCAAGTTAATAAAAGTGATATGATTCAACCAATGACACCGACACACAGTAAAAAAAAAGAAAAGAAAAAAAAGAAAAGAAACAGGAAACAAACAAAAAACAGCGTGTGATTGCCAAAATAGGCACAATCACATAATTAATGATTTCTTTGTTTCTTGTAAAGAGAATTCCTCATGCTTTACAGTACCTCCCATCTTCAAAGCGTTTGTCTTAAAGGCAAACAGCCCAAATTCAGCCCTTCATGACATTATTCTTAGCCCTCCAGAGGGTTCCAGAGAGTATAAAAGATTTCAGATTTGATCTAATTGAGTTTATTTTCTTTGTATTTCTGGAGTGATTTTGAAATAACTTGATATTTAAAAGGAACAGACATGTTGAAATAACACCCAAGACTTGCTCCATTTGTAAAATTATCCATTTAAAATGTTCATGTGAAGTTCTTCAGCCCATGGCCTTCCATCCATGTTATGTTTCGACCCTTGGCCCTCTGCATCAAAATGTTGAGGCACCCCTGTCTTATACTATACCTCTCAATAACTCTCAGCATATAAGGATGACACCTATTAATATGCGGAATGCAAAGTGTCCAAATACAGTAATGAGGTAACATGCTCTTGCCAGCTCAAATGTTGGTTGAGGACTAAAGGATCTGAAACCGGGAGATCACCATCTTTACAGACCTAAGTTTAACAGTGTTGTTCATGTTTGTGTTTGTGTGTGTGTGTGTGTGTATGTTTGAAAGCGTGTGGGTGTGCATGTACAATATTTGCACATTGGTGAGTGTATTGTACTGCTCCATCCAGGTGAGGCTTTGAGGCAAAAGCAGCTGAGAAGCATGTTAACTACTTAATGGTTTATCCTACCCAGCCCAACATGCCTGCTCCATGTATGTGCCACTCCATTAAACATCACACCTCATAATAAGAAATGACAGGCAGGCAGATAGATGTAGCCCTCTCCTTTCAATTGGTCAGACAGACTGGAAACTACCGCATGGAGCCAGCGCACATGTAAGAGAGAGAGAAAGAAAGAGAGGGGTAAAAAAGGACCCTTGCGGGATTCTTACCAGTACAATTACAGTGCTTCACTCTTCGTCTTGCTGCTCAAGTTATGTCAGAGAAATCTCTTTATGATGAAGATGTTGTGGTTGATGTGGTCACTGTTTTATTTATTGATTTATTGATTTATTCAATTTAAAAAAATGTTCTATCCATGCAATGTTGGCTGATCACACTTGCTCTTTCTCAGTGACACACACGCACCCGGGAGCTGTCCAACGACACAGCCTTCTGCTGTTGAACACTGAGCTGCTCTGCTGAAATATAATGTACCGATAATGTTGATTTACAGAGCAAATAAATTCTGTCCTCATCATTTCCCGCACACAGCCATTAGTTTGTTTAAATTTCCATTTGAAAAATTCACACCCAACGCAGTTCCTATGACGTAATTCACACTCACAGTCCAGCTCTTTTTGAACACTGGTCCTTGTATATCCCCCCCCATTTGGTTTGACCATTTTAGTTACATAACTGAGCTGTACTCCTCCATAGAATTATCTGTGTGATGTTCACCACAGTATCATCAACATAGTACACAACATCTGTCATAGGAAGGACGATGGATGAAGAAGTTGGTTAAGGAGTACATCAAAACGTCAAAACTCACCTCAAGGATGATGGGAGTGAAATGCTTATCCTACTCCTTCATGTTAAGGTTGGAACATCAAGAGCCTGTTCCAAAGAACACAGTGCACACTTTTGAGAGTGTTCTGATTTTGACCTTTCAATTTCTGTGTTTCCAGGAAGAGGAAGGAACGGTATAGAGTGACATAGGTATAAACACTCAAATCTGATCTTATTTGGAAATCGTATTTGACAAGGATGGTGCTTTAGGGAAATAGTACACTCCTTTATACAGGGGAGCTGGAGCTCATCTTAAAAAAAAAACTTTCATGGTACATTTATTTGCCCTCATATTTCTTCCATGTCCTCAGGTCTGAAGGTCTGGGCTCAAGGCTTGTGCCAACATGTAAATGCATTTGCCTTCAGTAAATGCTCCAGTGTACTGAGGATAACGCAGATATGACCTGGGTTGACTCCAGGTCCACCTTGCAAACAAACCTGTCAAAGGTGCAAGGGAGCTGTGAGAACTGGCAACCGCCACACATGTCCACTCAGATTCCCTATACAGGGGGAGCGAGTGAATGAAAGAAAGAGAGGAAAGAAGAAGAGTGGAAACCAAGAGACCCAGCAGAGGGCCAGCCAGATTACAAATCACTTAATTACAACCAGAAAGGAGACAGTCGTCCTGCAACAGTACCAAGGCTTTTCCATTGCAGCCTCAGCCGACAGGAGTTAATTCCACTTCAAAACAATACGGCAAGATGATGGAGGAGGGTTTGCGTCAAAACCGGCTGCGTTCCTATGGAAAATGCTATGGAATGGCTGAGATTTCACTTAAGATTTCCATAAACCATGACATCCTGGACTATCTAACAATACATAGCCTTGGGTAGATATTTCTCCTGTATTAGAGGATGTAGGTTTGACGCTGATTTGTTAGGACATAGAGATGGCAGAGTAGGCAGCGCATCACTGGTTGGCTTCATGGTCTGAGGGGGCAATGGTTTGGCTACACATTCAGGAGTCTTTGAATTTTTTTTTTCATGACAAAAACTTAATCATAACTGTGAATAATTCTGGTTCAAGTCCAGGGAGGCTTCACATTGCATTTAATGGAGATCAGACCCTGTATTGCCGTCCTTATTATCTTTCTGCGTGGTGACAAGCGAGGCGTAGCCAAAGTTCCCAGACTTACTACAGTAAGTCGTTTGGGCAAGGCAGGACAGCACAATGATGACAGTGAGTCACACAAGGACAAAAACAGAGCCAGTCAGTCTGAACGTCAGGACTGGGCACTGCCCTTTCATCTACACCGGCTCCCCCGGCTATTCCCAGGGGTATCAGACTCGGGGGCTCTGGAGCAGAACTACATAGTTGCATTCTGAACATTCTCGGAGAAGCAGTTATCTTGGCACATGGGCTTGCAAACTTGCACACATGCACAAATTGAGATGATGCTCACACAAACACCGTCAGGTAGAAAAGCACGCAGGTGCACTTGTCCGCATGATCTGCAGGTCCTCTACATGAGATATATGTGGACGTCTTTTATTATTTTTATTTTTTTCTTGGACAGTTGGCGAATGAACACTGCCAAGAGAGACAGCTGTTGGCTACTTTTGTCCATGACCGCTTCCTTTTTTTTATGGTTCCTCGTAAAATATAGCCGCACGGTGTCCACACCATGTGGCTCGGATTCAGGTATGGTCAAAAACAAAAGGTGAGTGGAGTCCAGTGCATGACATCATTGTCTGTGTGCTTGTTCCTCCAAATCCTAGTCCTGGAGAGTCCTAGTCTTCTAAAGCAGCATTGAACTCATAATATTAAACAAATTAGTTCATGTACCGAAATTGACATTTTCATTGGAAAGTAAGATGTTACGTAAGAGTATTTCCCATATTCTATTCTACTGATATACTTTAAAAGCTGCTCATTCATGGACCTCCTCTGTGAGGTGTTGGAAATTTATGATGATTGCCAAGGACATTCTAGCGATAAAACTGGACCAAGGGCGATATGCCCAAATATTCTAAGAATCAGACTGCTGGTCTTGGACCACTGGTAATGTCCCACGAACAAATAAACTTCACTATGACTTCAGAGGAAAACTGATCTCAGATCAGCATTCCTGTTTTTTAGCTGCTTTGTACACACAGGCCCTGTTATTTAAAAACTGGATCTCTCTTGAGTCTACCAATGTGAATGTCCTTTACCTCAGTGCTGAGGGGAAAACAGGTACACACACAGACACACACACACACACACAGAGAGAGAGAGAGAGAAGATGTGAAGAGAAGGTGAGGTTGCTAGAAATCTATCGTTTACAGGATCCATTTTCCTCAGGAGGCATCTCAGTGCAAGCCGCTATATTCTGACCGGCTCTTAACATCGTAGTTTAAGGAGTTTTGGGGTTACGAGTTTGGCCCCCATCACAACCTGCTCTTGTATGGAAACAGCTAGTGTCCTCACATCATTCCCTCCTCCTCTGGTTGATAGGAGTGGCGGTACATAATGTTCTCTGACAGGGCACTAGAAGGGTCACAACTGCCCCGTTGTTTACCCCAGTAAGGCCACTATGAGCCACAGGAAGATTTTTGAGTTATAGCATAAGGCCAGTGTAATTTTTGTAATTTTTTTTCTTATTGTCAACATGGTCCATCTAGCCAACACCAGATTATAGCTCATATACAGATGTCAGCTCCATTGTTGTTAAAAAAAAACAAAAAAAAACAACAACAACAAAGGGTTAAAAACAAGTCACAGAGCCGTACTGTTGCTTTGGTCATCACGATGAACATGAGCATTGTACTTTTTGTGGGACTTGAGTGTAATGCACAATGCACATGGTCAGGGATGAAGCTGTTCTGTTTACTGCTGTAGCCTACACTAATGGATAGAGCTTGTTGCCTTTTCTGTAAATTCTGTAATAACCACAATGCCCCTGTTTGTCATTATTACACTTTACAATATTTAAAACTGGAAATATGTGTTTGCGAGCTGTATTTAATGATTTTAGCATACAATGATTTTAGCATACAATGGCTTCCTGGGTGAGAGCTCAAGCCGTTTGACTGGATTGGGGGTGTGGTCAAAAGATGTAATTGAGGATTGGGGGCATTTTGGGGATATACCCTATGTGGTTGTCAACCTTTTTCATGTGAAGGACCCCCAAATTGATACATGTTAGGCCGCAGACCCTCATTTGATAAGATGTTGTCTCAGGGTCCCCCATCTGAAAGGATTTTTGTTGTTAGATATGGTTAAGTCCAGAATTCCAGAATTCCATAAGGCCTCATTCAGACCAATTCAGGCAATCCGGCACCTTGCCGCAGGGTTGTGCGGAGGTGTGGGCGTGTCAGTCTGATCGCCGGCTAGTGAATGATTGTCAGTCTGATCTTGCACAGTATATTCCCTCATTGGTCTAACGTCTAATAAAATATTAATTGAATTAAACTATTCCCCATTTTGCTGGGGACCCCCTGAAACCCCCTCAAAGACCCCTGGTGGTCCCCGGACCCCACATTGATAACCACTGCCCTATGCTGATGGCCTAACCCATGCTGTTTATTACACATAAAATATGATGACAGTAATTTATTTTCAACCATATCCCAAGCTGTAATTACAAAATGATAACAGCAATCATTAGTAAACAGTAATTAAACAGTAGTTCTTTTTTTTAATTTTTAATTTTTAATTTTTTACACAAAATACATTATACAACCATTTTGTATTCCAATTTGTATGACAAATGACAGGCAGGATGTGATGCCTGGAGCGATACACCCCAGCGTGAGAAGAGATGGTGTCTAAGATTATCTTACAGCTGCTCCACACCTCATTATGGCCTTTCAGGATGGCAGATATTAAAGCCAAGAAATATGTCTGGCCGTGAGCAAGAGAGCTTCTTTAGATTCCTCTCCAACAGTAAACATCAGAGTTTGACAGGTCTGCCAAACCGCTCAAGCACAAGAAGAAATTGGAGGAAAGCTCAGAGGAGGAAATCGGAGACAGACACAGAAGAAGAAATCGGAGACAAACACAGACGAGGAAATCGGAGACAAACAAAAGCGCGAGGGAGAGTCTGTTAATGATTTTTGTGAAGAAAACACGCAGAGGCTGTGTGTGTTCTGGGTTACACAAACTGAGACAGCAAATCTGTACACATGACATGACATGCCCACATTTCTATTCTCTAATTGAGTGAACACAAACATTTGTCAGTCACTCTCCATGTCTGTTTAATTTTCCTGGCTGATGATTATTTCCAAAATCCCCCCCCCCAGTTTCTTTCCTCATATCAACACTCATTCATTTCTTTATTTTATTTCTTCTTTTTTTTTTCCAGAGCAAAACATATTAATATGCATAATGATTTGTTGAACGTCAACATGCCAATGAAAAGCATTGATACCAAGTTACCAAAAATAACACCCTCTCTCGAACAACAGAATGTACACACACATACGCTCACACGCACACACACACACACACACACACACACACACACACACACACACACACACACACACACACACACACACACAACCAAAGTACCCAACTGATAAAGCACTATCCGTTTCCTACAACACACAGTCATAACATTGTCTGGCTGGCCCGTCCCAGGAGGGACATAGGATAGACAGACCTATAGTGGAATTCAGGCCTGAGCTATTTCGGGTCTTTATGGGAGCGTTTAGCAGCAACCTCTAGGATTTGTGGGGTCGACCCCTGGGAACTGTGATGTAACAGTCAATAGTTGGGACCCCTTCTTCTTTCAGAGCTGCTTG